>BQNB010030385.1:0-54919 GCA_026074375.1 Tanacetum coccineum
TAGTTTATCGCCAGTTAATGGTCGGATCAACGGGTCAGGTTGCCACGTGGATCCACGTGTGCCCACGTGTCAGCCACGTGGCCGAGGAAATTAACCCAGATTTGGCAAAGCAGGGAGTCGAACCTTAGACCTCACGGTCCAGAGATTAACTCAACCCACTTAAACCATCTGAGCTAAGCTCGAGTATCATAATACATAGGCCCAAAAATTCTATTTAACCTTTAATATTTGGCCTGCCAGGTTTTATTAGTTCAAATAAAATTTTAACCGGTTCATTTAAGGAGTTTTGGACCGGTTTATTTACCAAGGAATGTACCATTGGACTCGTAATTTCGAGCTCTTTCCAATGGAGTGCTCGGGGATCTTCTTTGGGTTCGTTTGAATCTCGATAAACGAGAAAACATCGTCGAAAGTCACCCGAAAATTACCGTTTTTTCTTCGTTTTTAATCCTTTGTACCTATAAGACATAAAAACACAATACAAACATATTTGCAAGATAATTACTCATATTTTAGTATTTTAGTCCGTTTTAATGTGTTTTTTGGGGTACAAACGATGTGTGTTTAAGAAAACATCAAATTCCCCCACACTTAGTCATTGCTAGTCCCACACGCAATGTTTACAAAACACGCCCGGAAAGAAATAATTTAACCCCCCTAACTTATGACCCCTCACAATCAAACAAGAACAGAAAAGTTCCATTAAGAAGGTTAAAAAATCATTTATTTTGAAGGCGCCCCCGTTTTAACCAAAATTATTTAAAAGGCTTTAAGAACGGAAGTTCATCATCCTTGATTTTCACAATCCTCAAACGAAGCTTAAAACGAAATCACAGTTAAATATAAGATTAGATGCTAACACTACTCATAAATGCTAATTGTGTAAACGCGGCTACTTTTCGCTCCCTTATTCCTAATTTCCTCTAAGGTGACCGGTTTAAACCAAAATTAAGGCCTTATTATTATAAAGGTGACCGGTTTAAACCACAATTAGTTTGAGATCCTTTCCTAAAGAGACGATATGCTGAGAATAAGGTCCACATTAAGGCTCTAATTTCGCTTGATTTAGGGGTTATCCTTTTTATTTCATCTGAAACAACTCAACTACGAGTCCAGAGACGGAGGCTTTATGTGATAACCGATAATATTCCCACGGCTAAGTATTATAAAATATTATAGTTTTGTATGTTGGAGTCTTTCGATCTTGTCAGTTTTCCTGATGAAAGCTGAAAAGTTGACTTCTGTTGACTATTTTGCGTAAAAACGATTTCGGTTTAACCGAGAGTTTTGATGAATTTTTGAATTCGTGAATGAATCATTTATGATTTGTTTTTCTATTTTAGAGTGGTTTTGAGGTTTTCAGCGCTTTCCGGGAAGTTTTCCCGCGTTTAGCGAAAAATCATCACGCAACGTGTACCTTGTATCAACCCATAGTTTTTTATTATTATTATATATTTACCTCCACCCTTTAAAACACATGTCACATTGGTAAGCGAGCCGACCATGATCCAGAAGTCTATTTCAGCTTCGATTCTATGACATTATTATTAATATAGCCAAATTTCAAATCATGCGGTCTGTTTAACTACCTAACAACGTAGCGAGCCATCAAGAATCGTAGCCTAGTTACCACAACACTACAAAACCTCTCGTTTGTTACCTTCATTTCACAGAAGGAATCTCTACGACGGGATCTAAACTAAGATCGCAAAAACCAAACAACTTTTATTATCAATATATACGTTTTATAAAGCTGTAAGGGAGCAAAAAGCTCACAATTAACCTCTATGAGCTCTAACTAGATCCCACTACACTACGATTCGCATCTAACATATATCTAACTCCTATCAATTTTCGGTTCTTTGCTAAAATTTAAATCGAAAGCTAAGGGGAAAACTAGAGTTTAAAACCCGGTCAAGTCAAAAGCTACCTAGTTCTACGGGCCTACTTATTCCTATATTTTTATATTTTCATCATTTTTTTATTTATTTTTATTTTTTTATATATAAAAAACAATAAAATTTTAAAATTTTGGTCAAACGGGGTTGCTGAAGAAAACATACAGGCACAGGTATATCATATTTATCGGCAGAAACCCCCCCCCCCCACACACTTAAAATGGAACATTGGCCTCAATGTTCAAAAGCATCGGGTTTTACCTCCACACTTAGAAACGAAAAAGGCAAATGCAAAAAATTCCAAGTGTGAAAGGGGTAACAATACATATATAAATGATCAGGATCGAAGATTCCAATAAGCAAAAGATTGAATACCGGATGGATTGGAGGATTGAAAACTAGCACGGGTCTTCACAATCTTAAGGAATTCCTGCAAAAATTATAACCAAACCATAGCAAAAGCACGCCCCCACACTTGGGATATAAAATCACACACTCATTTATAATAAGAAAATAGAAAGAAGAAAAGACACGGGTTGCCTCCCGAGAAGCGCTTGTTTTTGATGAGTCACTAGCTTGACTCGCCCAAAATTAAATTTTCATTAAAGCAAAAGGGTAGGAATATCTTCGGTGGGACATCCTCAAACTTTAGAGTCGATGTTAACAACGATAATTCCAGGATCAAATACTTCATTTTTGTCTCCTAGCAGGAATATATTTAATGATAGAGAATTTTGAGGTATTCCTTAGAAAAAGACGAGGCCAGAATTGTATGATAAAGA
The DNA here is from genome assembly GCA_026074375.1 of Tanacetum coccineum. NCBI lineage: Eukaryota > Viridiplantae > Streptophyta > Magnoliopsida > Asterales > Asteraceae > Tanacetum > Tanacetum coccineum. The sequence continues at coordinate 2,681 of BQNB010030385.1, forward strand.
AAATAGTAGTCTTGGGCCAAGTATGTCAAAAACACGATGAGAACCAAAAATGCCATAACGAAAATGTAGGAATGTAAGGATTGGTTTAGGCATGGTTGAATCAAAATTTAACTTTTCATACAGAGGTGGGATTTGTACGGTAGTTTGTGTACTATTAATTTGCAACTCATCCATTATGGTCTCCGTTTCAGACTCCTCACTCCCGCCTTTGTTCTGAATATCCAAGATAAGATTGTCTGAATTTAAAGTAAATTCAGAATCGAAGTCAAACAAAGGATCAGTGATAATCATGTCAAAAGTTTTGGAAATACAATCAAGAGAATCCAAGGGTTTCTCAGATACCCTTGGGATTGGGACAAGGTCATCAATATCCTCATGAGAATTAAGTTCGATTTCCTTATCCCCCATTAAAAAGGTATTGAGGTTTCCCTTAATAAAGATTGAATTCTGACTTATTTGCCTCTAAAAGTTCATCCTTTAATAAATTTTCAAGAAAAAGGATATCTCCCTCCAGATCATTATTAAGCTCTAAAGGAGGGAGATCGCTCAAGATTCATCATTTAAAAACCTCTAGAAAAAGAATATCTCCACTCCGGACGAAATTACATCATCAACTCTGTGAAGTCGAATCATGATGATAAAGAAGTGTGTCGGTCTCCTCCAAGATTAGAAATCACTATCCGCGGTCGGAGAGATAATATAATAGAACCGACCACAGGTCAGCAAAAAGGGAGTGAGACTGCCACTCAAATAGTGAAATAAATTTCGATCTTTCATCATCTCAGGCAAGTTCATCATCATCACGTTCATCAATCGAATAGTACAAAAAAGGTTTTGGTTTTGAATTTTAGGAAATAACCCTGGTCCTGGATTAATGGTTGGCACACTTTGAATTTGTAGTCCATTTTGCTTACCAAGGACCTCAAACTCCGTTCTTCGAAGCGAAAGTAGTCTCAGAATAATGATATACTCATATTAGGTGGTATGTTTATAATACAATTCGGCGTCCACTGAAAATGATGATGGTCATATCTTGATTAAATCATATCTTCTTGTGGAGTCTGTCCGCATGAAATTAACCGCCGGCAGCCACCAGAATCCGTTATTGGTCAATCATCGTAATTCCAAGTAAAAATAAGTAAAAAGATGTAATTAAGAAGCAAAATTTTATGGTAGGACATTTTTGCAAACCCAGATTTAAATCTTTCCCAAGCTCAAATACTGATCGTTAAGCAATATCCGAAAATTAGAATTTCTTTCCATAAGTTTGCAAGCTCTAGAATAAGAGTCGTATTTGAAAGAACTTGAAGACCATCTCTCCCAAGTATGAATAGAATGCGTTTTAAGAGTTAAAAAACAAGGATGCAGACTTCGTGTGTTAAAGAGAAACGAAAAGAGATTGAGATGATGATGTCATGAGAAACTCTATTTTAGCTTAATGAAGTTGGTGATAGATATAAAATTTGTCTAGTGTCACATTTGCCTCTTCATCTTTAAATCCATGAAATATGAAAATTCTATCGAATATCTGAACCATATATTTTTAATGCAAAGATCGTTCCCGGAATGGGTTTACGAGATCGGTCTCCTCAACCGATGAGAACGTCGATAAAAAATCCTCCATGGTTCGAGGATCATGGGAATGAGGAGGAAGCAAAGAACATCGTGCAAATAAAACAATGATAAAGAAGAGAAAGAGATAAGAATTAAACGCTAGAGAGGATAACAAAGATTTTTTTTATTTATATATATAGAAATATAAAATAATTTTTTTTGGATTTTTAATATTTATATAAAAGAAAATAAAATAGAAATGGAAAATATTTTTTAGGTTTTTTTTAGAAAATAAAATGAAAAAAAATTTTTTGTTATTTAACATTCTATATTAAAAGAATAAAATAAAATAATAGATCTCACTAAGAAAATATTTTTGGATTTTTATATTTTTATAATAGCAAAAATAACTCGAAAAGAGAAAAGGATCTTCAAGGCACTAACTTCAAACACCACGTGAAAATCGTACACTTCTCCCCGGCAGCGGCGCCATTTTGATGAACGTCAAACGCGTGTCGTAATAATATATAGTATATCCCGTTAGATAAGAAAATTACTTTAGGAATAGTAATAGTCTATCTTCCGAGTGTCGTTTCCACAGCGAGAGATGAATTGAAATCCATGTTAATGTTTTGAAAAAAATGCTTGATTATCTTTTAATTATTTTGGTTTAAAAACTATTTTTAATATTAAGAAAATTAAACTAATTTAAATACTAAAATTATAATAAACAATTAAACTACGAGAATTATGCCAAAATAATGTAAAAGATTTATAAAATGAAAATGCTTGCTAAGTGACGTGAAAAGTTCATCAAGTGTGAATTAAGGTCTATTAACGAATTAATTTCCTTAGAAAAGATAATTACTCACAACATTGGTTTATTTTGACAAAAATCTCTCAAAAAGATATTAATTACTAGATGTGTAGTTTGACTATTTCTCAGGCTTTTTTCCTTCGAAACATTCAAACTATAAATCTAAATAATCCAAGATTATTAATTAATTAAACCATTTTTCAAATCCACACTTAATTCCCAATTCACAATATCACTTAACAAGCACTAATTAACTACTCGTTACGCATAATGATCAAGTAAACAAAACTAACCATTTTATACTAAGCTACACTAATGAATTGAAAAAGGATAGAAAATGAGACCGAATTGAAGAGCCGCAAATAAACGATAACCACCCGATTTAATAAGCTAAAGAAAATAATTAAATTCTTTCTAGCTTATTAAACCCGTAAGCTCCACGCCTCATGAGTTTACCGGTACCAAAAACAAACATAAATCACAAACTGTTAAAATAATAATAATTATATCAAAAGCAAATATCCAATTCTAGTTTTCTGTTTTGCACCAAACAAAGGAGCCCAAGAATTTGATAGAATAGTTTGGGCCTCTTATCAGTTTACACTACTAAGCCCAACATCAAATCTATTATTCGCTTTTCACTTTGTTGCTCAAATTAGAAACAATTTTTAGGAAACTACTTTTTAACTATTTACTAATAAGCTAACTATTTGTTCAATAAGCCGAAACTGAATTTAAGCCCACAAGAGATTCACAAAAGCTTATGAAACAAGCGAATCAAATAAGCACTTTTAACAAACGTATTTAAATGAGATTCATCAAACAAAACTAGATCTTAACAAAATAAACTATAACCGAACAATAAGCATAAAAAATAAGCTCTCACTAACTGAATAAGCTAAGATAACAACAACTACACGCACAGCTTATTCGAATAGGCAAAAAGCTAGACGAGATCTAAATGGTATTTCAAAATAAGCAAATGAAAAAAGATGCTAGAAAAGAATAATAATAAGCCGAAGCTTATGCTGATTTTTAAGCTTAAATCTAAAACGAATAAGCTATATTCACAGCTTTTTGAGATCTGAAAAAATAACTATCAAAGAAAATAAGCGTCAAAACTTATTCACAATAAGCTCAACCGAAGCTTATCTAAAAACTTATTAGATCAAGCTTAAAAGACAATAAGCTATGAAATAACTTATTTGAATTCCATCTTTATTCTGAATAAGCTAGAAAAATAAGCTCAGAAAACAAGCTTTGAGGAGAAGAGTTTATTTACGAATAAGCCATAAAGGAAATAAAAGAGAAAAAGATAAGCCAAAAGGATAAGCTAAATAACCTCAATAAATATCTTTATTTTCTTTAAAATAAGCAGTTACAATCAGCTTGAAATAAGCTTTTACAAAACTAAATAAGCTAAAAATAAAAGACTAAATAAGCTAGAACAACATTTTAAAGTGAGCTAAACTACTCCTAAAAACTAATAATTCAAAATGGCCTGCTGCGTGTGATATTTAAAACAAAAGAGGGGGCAAACTTGTAAATTTGCTTGAATGATGGCTTCATGATTACGCCAATCACTGGCTTCGAGGAAGGCACCTCGTAACCGCCAGCATTAATTCAGCTCGATCCCCCACACTGCGTGCGACCACTTGGAGTTCATATTGAACGTTTTCTGTATACTCACACAACAATTCAACTTTATAACTAAGATAATTTGTAAATGCCTGGCCACGAGTCTCATTTTGATTTGTCCTTCCTTTAGATAGTGGAGGAGCACATGACCGGTTTGATTTAATTAAAAGGCACGTGACTGCCATTTGATTTATTTGTGGAGAGCTTAGTCCATGCTTGTTTCACAACTTCAATGCATAATTCATTTGTGGCTTATCAATTTCCATTTCACTTGTTGGGCCGGGTAGTATGGGCCTGAGTTTGATGATTGCTCATTGGATTACATTTCCATTGCTGGGCCACCATTACACACATTCATCTTGGGCTATTTTAATACTTAGTACTTAGGGCTTTTAAATAAGTATGGTTCGTCCGACATACTAAAAAGTGTTGCCGGCCCAATAAAAGATTAAGGCACCGTCGGACTCGAATTTTCGTTCTCTCTCCAATGGCATGCTCGGGGAATTTTTCCGACCTCGTCTTGATCTCCTATAATAAGTAAACTTGATAGAATCGAACTCAAAAATTCCCGTTTTTTCTTCGTTTTTAATCCTTAGTGCCTGCAAGACATAAAAATACAAACCAAACATATTTGCAATAATATTAAGCTTACTTCATGTTTTTAGTCCAATTAATAGTGTTTTCTGGGTTATAAATGATGTGTATTTTAGCACACATCAGTATCTTTTTCGAGTAACTTGGTGCAAGGACGGGCGATTTTTAAGAAATCTTTATTGAATCTTTGGTAGAAATCAGCATGTCCCAAAAAGCTTCTAATACCTTTGATATTAGTGGGTGGTGAAAAAGTTTAAGTTACTTCGATTTTTGCTTTGTCGAACTTCGAGCCAGCTTGGAAACCTTGTGTCCAAGTATAATTGTCTTCTTTTAACATGAAGTGACATTTCCCAGTTATGGACAAGATGTCACTTTGTCAACGGAAGCATTTATCAGTTGTACAATAGTGTCAAAAGAGCTTCCAAAGACGGAGAAATTGTCCATGAATACTTCAACTGATTCTTCGATCATGTCATGAAATATAGCCAACATGCACCTTTGGAAAGTAGCTGGATCATTACATAAATCGAAAGGCATTCGCCTATAAGCGTATGTACCAAAAGGACATGTAAATGTTGCTTTTTCTTGGTCCATAGGATCGATTGGTATTTGAAAATATCCAAAAAAACCGTCGAGGAAACAGAAGTATTTATTTCCTGCGAGTCTTTCTAACATTTGATCCATAAACAGCAAAGGGAAATGATCTTTTTGCAATTGCCTTCTTGAGTTTCGATAGTCAAAGCAACTTCTCCAACTTATGAACAATATTTGTTGGTACAAGTTTCGTTTTCTTTCGTTAGTAACAATGGGGATGAACCACCATTTTCTTCGGTACACAGTGAACGGCTTAACCTAAGGGCTATCAGCGATTGATAAATGATACATGGTATCGATCGTTTAACTATTTCCTTTTTTACAACTTCTTGCATGTTTGGATTTAATCTTCTTTGTTTTTGAACAACTGGTTTTTTGTCTTCCAGGAGTTGAATTTTATGTTTACAAAAAGATGGGCAAATTTCAGAATGTTGTTGTTTTCCAAGCAAAGGCTTGTTTATGTCTTTTTAAGAACGGATACAAGTTTGTATTTGTTTTCTTCAGAAAGCTGAGATGGTATGATAACAGGAAGAAAAGCGGGTTCTTCCAAGAATACATATCCAATTTATTAGGAAAGGTTTAGTCAAGATCAAAAAAAGTAGGATGTTCTTCATTAATGTTTAATCTTGTAATCGGTGTTAAAGGTGATTTTTTTGAATGGTGGTTCTTCGGTGTCGGATTCGGATTCAAAATTTCATCGACAGTCATTGCCATGAATTCATCGAATTCACAAAGAGTATTCTTCAAGTATTGTTCTTCTATGGAATGGAGATTTCACTACCTTCGTGAAAGCAGCATCAAAAGTCTTCTTCTAAGTTTTCATCGATACTTCGATACAGAAACATGTATCAATTGTTTGAATAGGAATATTTCATCGCAGATCGATGTGAAAGATTCATTCGTCAGTTCAAGACTTCGAGATGAGGTTTGCTTACGTGTTTAACTCGAATTACTGCATCTGGTGCAGCGTGAAGAAAAGGGGGGGTCTTCCTAAGATAAGGGGAACTTACTATCTTCTTCCATTTCTAGAATAACAAAATCGGCAGGGAAGGTGAATTTACCAACTATAACGAGCATATTTTCAGTTATTCCAACAGGGTATTGGAATGATCGATTGGCTAATCTTACGCTCATTTTAGTGGGTTTGAGAGTTTCGAGAGATAATTTTGCATATAAGGAATACGGCATGAGATTAATGCTAGCACCAAGGTCGGCTAAAGCATTACATGAGAAAGCTTTGTTGAAATTACATAGAATAAGAAAACTTCCAGGGTCTTCAAGTTTTGGTGGAACTTTGTTTTGAAGTATCGCGGAACTTTCATCGCTCAGGAAAGCGGCTGAGATTTGTTCGATTTTGTGTTTATTATTTACGAGTTCCTTTAGAAATTTGCCATAGTTGGGCATTCCAGCTAAAATATCGACAAGAGGTACGTTGATTCGATTGGCTCGGATCATGTCCAGGAATTTTCCATATTGAGCTTCCATTTTTAATTTTCTGAGGCATTGAGGATATGGGATTTTTGGTTTGTATGGTTTGGGTTTCGATGTTTCTTTGAATGGTTTTGATGTTTTAGGTTTGGGTTGAGGTGTAGGTTCATCATCTTCATCATCGCTTTCAAAGTTGATAGGAGTTTCGGAATCGTTTTGTTGATCATTTGGGTAATCTGGTGGGTCCATAAGAAAAAAAGTAAATTTTTACCACTCTGTGTAAATACTGCATTGCACATGCTCGTTTCGATCTTGCGTGGTTGGTAAGGTTTAGAAGAACTACCTTTTGGGTTAGGGTTGAGTGTTACTAGGAAGAGATCCATAAGGTCGACTAGATTGCTTGTCAGCAAGTCTGTCGAATTTAGCTTCAAGATTTTGAATTGAGGCTTGATGGTTTTTGGTTGTTGTTTCGAGTTTGTTTTTTAGATCCATGAAAGTGTCTTTGACAAAAGAGTTGGTCGAGTGTTGAGCTTTGATGAAATCGCTTAGTTGTTTTTGAAGACGGATTATTATCCAAAGAGAGATTGACATTGTCTCTGTTGTAATCGTTTTTTTTTTTCCGCTTTGAAACGTCAGTTATCCTGTGTTGGAATCACGACGCGTAATCATTGTAAAAATGGAGTACGATGGAAAGTTTTGCATGAATTTGGCTACTTTTCCGTGACATAGGAATGTCAACATCGTCAGGTTGATGTTTTGAACAAGATTGAAAATCTTTATAGTGAGCATCCATTTTCATGGTCAGGCAACCATGTCAAGCTATAATTTTGTTTGTCGTAATTACTGCTACCTTCAGCGCGGAAAGCAACAGTATTACTAAAGATGAATGGTTTTTTGGTTTTTAGCCCAATCGAGCTTAAGTAAGACTTTGTCTTCGAGAAGCTGATAAGCTTGATTTGGTGTTTTATAAAGGAAAATACCACCAACTGTGACATTTAGAACTTCTTAGGTTATTTCGTTGAGACCATGGTAAAAGATTTTGATAAGCGTTGCCTTTGGATAGGTTGTGACCATGGCAGTTTCTAGCATTTTCCTTTATACAAAGCCAAACATCGTGAGAGAATTCATTTTATGTCAGAAAAGTCTTGATTTCTCTGAGGAGTCTGATCGAGAAAGAGCTAGGAATGAATTGGCTAATGAAATCGTTCAAAGTTCATCCCACTTTTGATAGTTACTTTGTTGGTTCATCCACCATGGTTTTGCCTGCTCTCCAGTGAGTGATAGGAGAAACATCATAAGGCGGACAGCTTCATTCTCGGTGTCTTTGTATTTAAACATATCACATATTCCGAGGAATTCGTGAATGTGTTTGTGAGGATCAGTTTTGGTTCTACCATCAAATTGGTTTCCCTTGATGAGATGTCCAAGTGGTTAGCCTTTAATGGCAATTCGTATTGGCGTTTCAGAATGGTGGGATTGCGGAACCGGAGTCGGAAGCGACACACTGGATATCGGCAACCCACATGTCGGGTTCAGCAGCCATTGGGATTGTAAATTTTGAAAAAATCAAGTAAGTGACAAAAAAAATTGATGTTAAGACTGGCGATAGACAATTCTCGGGTGTTTGAGGTGAATGTTTCTTTGTTCGAAGGGAACTCTCTTTTCGTCAACTAGTTCTTTTCGATTCGCTAAGTAACTTTCGGTTCAGGTAATGGTTCAACAAGTTCAGAGTTAGAAGCACGTGTATGCATCTAAGGGAGAATTTGTGTGGTTCGGTTTGCCAGAAAACTATACGGCGATTTGAAAAGAGGGAATGTTAAAAATTATTTTTAAAGGTTTGATTACATAACAACTTTTGAAATCCCTGGCAGCGGCGCCAAAAACTTTTGACATGTTTCGAAAGCTTTAAATTTATAAGACTGAGATAACCGTTTATTAGATAGAAACACACGGATCAAAGTATAACCAACGTATGTAGTACAATCTTTTTTAGGTAAGACCAGGTCGTCCACAGGGATTTGCGTAGTGTCGAATAATCAGCTGAAAATAAACTTTTACAAATGTGAGAAATATGACTACTCGGATAATTTCATATAATTCATAAGCAGTGGTAATAGTTACGATCTTAGATTTAGGACTTTAATTTATAAAAAGTATTTTCTCATAAGAAAACGTTTTCACAAATTAACTTGTTTAACTTAAGACTTATGTTTATTTAACTTGATTAAATGTGTCACTCAAATAAGCAAGTTACTATTATATCAATTCTATTTTGTTTATCAAATAACTGAAGTGGATTTCTCATCACAGACGATAAAGATTATAGACAAATCTTTAAAACTATGTAGATCACAACAGGTCTTTCGACCTATACCGGTGTGAGTATATAATCAAAGTTGACTTAGATAAGATACGATAGGATTATAACATAAGCTTAAGATTAACAAGATCGTAATTATACCAAACGCTTATTCATTATATTATTTTCACCGAGTAGTCATGAGATATTTCGCCCTTCTATGGTCTAGAATATCATAACAAGATTAAAGGAATAACCAGAAACATACTAATTTTCAGTATCGAATATGACAAAATTCTTCCTATCAGCAAGTATGGAATCAAAATACAACCTTTATTCTTATAAATTCCTATTATATTACCTCTTTCGTTCTTCATGGTTTGATCTTCAGTTCTTCATAAGGTTTATGTGTTTTTTGGTTGAAGAATTGGGAGATATGATTGTTTTATGAGAGATATTTGATAGAGATGAGAAAGTGAAGTGAGGATAGAGACAAGATGTGAAAATTCCGGCCCAATTAATAAATGCCAAGTTTGGGGTAAAAGTGCGTTGCACATAAAAGATTATGCGGCGCACTTAGTGATTAAATAAGAGGGGAATTTAATGATAATTGAGAAGTGTGGGCGTACTTGGGGTATAAATGCAATCTTCATTTAATTGACATTAATTCTTGGACTCGCTTGAAAGTGCGGTGCACTTAGGTCAAGTGCGGCGTACTTATGCCTTTTTCACACTTGAGTCTTTTTCTTTTCGTCTAACTTGCTTTCCAATATCGAAAACACTTGAACTTTTACTTCCTTTGAGCTCGGGATAACTTCAAGTGAACCTGCACATAATTTATGCTATTAAGTATCGAAAGTTCACGAGAAATGATTGAATATGTATAAATAACGCCGCTAAAAACATGTACAATTTAGGCGTTATCACGCAAACAAATTGTTCTACGTAAATACTTCAAAACGCTATTAAACATAAACAAATAGTTTCATGAGTGAAATTTTATATCCATCTATAGTTCCTTCCCTTTGGTGTCTGTTGAACCATTCGAATGATACTAAACGAAAATCCAAAAACAGAATTTAGAACAAAGAACATTAAAATCAGAAGAATTACCTAGATGTAATTACAATCTTCGTAAGGAAACTTGTTGAGAGAACCTTCTTGCATGTTTATGCTTGGGTTAGAATTAGGTTCAGAATTTGTAATTGTGCTTTAAAACAGTTGGAAAAGAAAATACTGTAGCTACCCATTTCCCACATAACTTAAACTTGAGAAAACCAAGACTACCTACAGCGCATCTTATCAGCATTTGACCTTTTGAAAAATAACCAAAAGAGTTCCTGGCAATCTTATAGAAGAAAAAAACATTAAAAAGAACCTAGCATCATGTTTCCAAAATCTACGCGATCTCACTAACAAATGAAATATTACCATTCCAGCATGTTTTCGTCTGTGATAGTAATGAGTGCTTCTAGATTCAGGCCAGATGTCCAAGAGAGTGGTGCTATAACAAATCCAAAACAAAATCCCCGTTGCTAACAAATGAGTTTCAAGAAAAATAAAAAGCAATCCGATGTGGATTCACAATCATTCACATCAAAAATAAAACATGTAATGAGTTAAAAGATCAAAATCCAAAGCTCAAACCTTAAGTTAATATACTGAAATACTTGATTTCTTGACAAATAGATTCCACTTCCTTCAGTTCTCTTGAACTTTTGTGTACTGAGGGCTCTATCAGGCTACTTTAATACGGATTAAAGTTTGAGTCCAACAACTTGCTTGACATGGTCACCATACTCGAATGCTGTATGACCACACATAAAAACTCCATGTTAGTGCAATTACAAATTTCCAGCTTCTATCATCTTTGATACAAATTTATACTTAATATGAAAACAAAAAGTAGTCCAGTAGCAACAAGTATTGAATGCCTGCACTTCCATGATGATATTCTTAATAGTTTTCCTTTTTGATGTGTTTGAACTCTCAAAGGTATTTGTAACTATCAAGTTTTGATGCAGATTTTCAGTTATAGTTTTGTAAGCCGTATTGAGTGTTTATTTCATAAACGAAGTACTTAAATCTGCAAAATAAATACATACCCTCAATGCGGTGTAGGAGCATAGCTCATCGAGTTATATCAAACGTAGGGATCTTCACAACCTATTAAATAAAAAAAATTCCACCATAATAATGTGCAACTTTTTTCTTTTAAGGTTAATACAAAGGAATATAATGCATATTTGTATTTGATTCCCGCAATTATCTAGAGATCCTGTCTGCCAGGGATAAAATTTAGGGATTTTTGATTCATTGATATTGGGAATTAATCATTGGTCATATTACATTAAATTCAAACCCTAATACAGTAACATGCGTTTAGGTTGAGTAAAGTGTAAACCTATCCAAAGTATAGCCTGTAATATGTAATCTATAAAAAATCGCATCTTTTTTAATAAAATATAGCAAAAGAACTAAAAAAACAAAGCACATAAATCGTTTTTTATCAAAAGCAAAAACACTAACCGGTAGAGAATAGAATGGCGGTCGAGGACTCTTACGTATAATCTGCTAAAGAAAAATATGTCCAAAAAAGATGTTCAGATTAGTTCACAATGCATAACAAATACTTAAAGTAATGTATTTTTTTTTAATGAAAAGAATCTAAAAACTGTGAACTATGATGGTGCTTGTATTTAGAGATGGAATTTGCACATCTGACCGACAAAAAACAGCAGGTAGCTTGAAACTGCAATATTTTCAACCGTAAATGTAAGTATCTCGTATAATAAGTTTCATGATAACTAAAAAAGAAATTTCAACACTAACAGTAACATATATCTTTCATTTACGCAAATCCAGAAAGCAAATCTGAATCACTCAAAACCAATGAAAGAAACCTTAATGTTTCCAAATAAGATTCGTACGAGCATTTCTGTTTCGATACAATGTTCATATATATAACCACACAAAACTTAACTATTTGACTAACTAATAAAAACTAACACTAAGACCCAGGGACATTACAATAAGCTAATATAGAGACTAAATTCATTAAACTGAGTTTTTTTTATTTTCTTTCTAGTGCTAGCACAAACACTAGACCCTGTCAAAAACCTTCCGGTGGCTGATGGTCTCCTCATTAACGGGCTTCCCTCTTCAACGTCTTTTACTACTCGGGGAGATATTTTATATATTTAATTACTTATCCACTGTGTTTTATGCAAATGTAATATGTTTAGGGTGTCCAAATGAAGCTTTCACAATGTCGATAACTTAAGGATCCAAGACTCACATATACATAATCTTATGTGTCATTCGACCTTCATGTCCGTCAATCAGCTTTTTTCCTGTTAAAGACTTTCTCATTGTCGCTTCAACTTGTTACTCAAAACCCACACTCACTGCTACAGGAATTCTTCATCATGGTGGCTTAATCCCATGAATCACAGCAACAAACATCCTTAATCTTAATGAAAACCTTTAATTACCTTACTATAAAAGCTATAATAGGTAACAACCAAGAACACAAACAAATAAAAAAATAACAATGAATGGGTATCGAGTAATCACATTAGCAGATTAAATCAACCCCAAGAGATAAGTCCTCGTGAAGCTTGAGCCTTTGCACGGAATAAAAAAACTAAGTGCGCTCACACTAATCAAATTCCATCAACTCGAAATAAAAGGTATAATTTAAATCAAAGAAAAAAATTACCCATATGACCAAATCACATAAAAATCAAAACTTTACTAAAACCCTAATAAAATCACCAACACAACTAAAAGCATTAAAACTCACTAGAAATAATATAACATGAGTTGCCATGCAATTCTCAGGATGATAAAATGAATGAATATTAGGGTTTGAGGTGAAATAATGGTAAGAATATAAAGGATGTATGATATTAGGTATAGAGAAATAGTCATTTATGATGATGGTTATGATATTAGGGTCAGAAGATAAGGACTGATGTTGAAAAAAAAGATAAGGATTGTGTTTATTAAACCATAACTATGTTATTTTTGAATTCTAAATTACAAATTCTGGCATGGTACATGGGTTGGAAGGCTGCTTGTTCTATCGAAAGACCAGGGTTCGAACCTTCCCATGAACAAAGTTTTTAAACAATTTCGAAAATTTATGAAAAATGTGTGTCCATGTCATCGTTGAAGTGCCATTCAATCACTATATCATATTTATACACTCATAGTTAGCCATAGATTATAGATATATATATGATATATATATATATGTATATATATATATATACCCGTCCGACGGGCGGGTTTGGTTCATAAAACTTTTTTGAAACAACGTTTGGCGTTCGGTTTTAATGGTTTCCGTGTTTGTCTAAACAAAGAATCTTCAGTCCGTGTGAGATTACCGTTTTTGGTAAAAGCAAATGAACCTATAATAGTGTTTAGTCTTGGCTTTTAGTAAATCGTCACTCCCTCAAATAATTCAAATGGAAGATAAATATTTTACATATTAAGTAACGGTTAATGAATTACAAACATGTTAAATATTTATAGAGTGAATAAAGTACAAAAACAAATGAATGATAATCTGATAAGAGGAAATAAAACTTAATAAATTATCAACCATTAAAAAGTATAAGTTTTTAGTTCAGTTGCGAAATAAAGGTTTTTTATACACAACGTTGGTCGTTGAATTTGTGTATTTACCGTCTTTATCACAACATAGAATCTTTAAACCCTTCTTGTTCTTGACCCTTGAGACAACGACATATGGTTGCCCATTACTATTAGGTCTATTTGTTTTGGGTAAAGGGAAATGGCCTCGGTAAAATAAATTAGGCTTATTTGTTTACATCAATTTATTTGGTTATTCATTACGTGGGTCTAATTCCCTTTTATTATACATCATTTTGTATGATTGTTTACCAAAGCATATATAATGGTAACGAATTATTCCAATATAGTAGATGCACTACCTAAACCATTTTTTTTCTTGCGCTACAAATTTTCTTCTTTTCAGGGTATGCAAGTTTAAGCCATGGTACTAACAAAGTTCTCTTACTAAGAGAACTTCAGTAGCGACATTAGCGTTGGGTTGACTAGTTCCCACATATACCCAAGAACCACACTAATATCTTAAAAGGGGTTGAATTAGCAATCACTTGAAATTCATAAGCAATGGGGGGTAGGATCAAGGAAACGGGTAGAACAAAATTCAACTCATTCACAGTTGCCATATTCATTTACATAAAAACTCCCAAATTAATAATGACTAACGGGTAGAACAACTCAAGAGTCACCCAAAGTACTAAAGTTGCCAAATATTTCATTTCAAAAGCCCACCCCCTTCAAATTAATAAGGGAAAACGGGTAGAACAAATCAAGGACACCCCAGTACAAAAGAAATCATAAATATATTTGTCACACTATTATTTATATAATGAACATTGAATGCGGTCTTTCTTGTCAATTCAGACTACTGCTCACAGGACTTATTATCCAAAAAAAAAGAGAATACAATTTTTTTTATGATCTAAATGTATAGCAGATGAAGTACATCATTTACAAAAATTACCAGTAGTTAATATTTTCTTCTGACCACCAAAGATACCTCTCCTCATGGCATCTTCAAACATTGTATCAACACATATATCACGTGGGCAACATCATTTTCTTTTATCAAACATGTGGGACAGTATCGGCTAGTTTGCTCATTCAGTATGTTGAACTAACAAAGCTATTCACTTGACCACTTTTCATCAAATTCAAATCATCAGCAGCGAACTTCACGGGGAGCATGGTTGCCATCCGCAAGCTCAACCAGTTCACACCTTTGCAGGTACGGAACTTTAACTATGGTGATCAGAATCACTAGACATAGGATTTCTAATCTACTATTATAGATTCACATTAAAAAAAGATCGTATTTCAAAACACCTTTGCATAATTCGACATATAAAAAAAATATCATTTAGAGCCAGATGATTGATTGCCAAATGATGATTGATTGAGACGCACCGGAATATCCATACTTTAACCAAAACCAAAACGACATTGACTAAACCACAAAGTTCACTCCAAAAGTAAATAGTATATATATTTGTATTGTGTTTTTTTCTAGACAATAGTAAGCATTTTACCCAAATTGTGGTTCTACCCCTATGCACAAGGTGGCAATCATTGTAAACCTGCCCATGACTGACCGTGTTAGGCCGAGTGTTAACAAATACTTTCACAAAGATTTTCCCATCTTTCATTAGATATAAGATTAGCAACAGATATAGCAGATATATGCCAAGGTTATAACTAAAAAGTTGCGATCAAGAGCAGAAAATATGCCAACAATGGGGGGGGGGGGGGGGTGGGGGGGGGTGGGGGGGGTGGGGGTGTGGGGGGGGGGGGGGGGGGGAGGGGGTGGGGAGGGCATGTTGCGTTGGGCAAACCGATCAACACTGGTTTATTTTTACAAGTTGATGGCTAAATTGACTAGAAACACATTTGTATAAAAAGCTATAAATTGACCAGAAACAATTTTGGGCAAACCGATCAACCTCTGCAACATCTAAGTGTAATAGTTGACCCACGACCTTTACGTGAATGTGAATGTCGTATGTTCAACACTTCCTACAGCAACAAACTCACTTGGTTTTGTAACAAACATTTGAACTTCAAAGGAAAGCTTAAAACAATTATCTACACAAACTCACCATTCTTTTATAAGCCAAAGTCATGTTCATGATTTGATCCCATGGTCTCATGAAGCCCTTTAGGGATAGAGTCAAGATAATCCAAGTTACCTGACGTTGCATAAGTTTCAACCTATAGGATACCATCAATGACAAAAAAAGCATCTGATCAACCCCGATAATCAACAAACTACATAATCATGATCTAACCAATCAATTTCTAATAGCAGAAAGAGTAGCTTTTGAAGATATGTCCAAAGAGAAAGATCATTCTTGTTTCATCAGGTGTTGTTGGTTTTGGTGGGCTTGAATTTCATTTAACATCAAGTGATGTGTGTTGCCCGATTTGCCTACGAATTGAATTAATTGTCTTTAGGTTTACTGGGTTATCACCAATCATATCTGTCATATAAAAAATGTCTTTTGTTATTCCATTTTCAGTTGATATCTCTGCTCGTTTTATGCATAAACTATTCTCCCTCAATATCCTTGTTATATTATATAATAGTCCTACCTGATCCTTGGTACACAGCTCTAACTCTAGTGCTTACACAACAACGCAAATAATCCTTTCTAAAATACAGTACCAAATTAAGACAAATGAGTACATTATTATGTATAATATGTGATGACATCAAATAACGTCTATTTTATAGCATCCTTTATCCCATGTAATTAGCCCATTTTGTATAATTATTGCAAAGAATTGTTACTTAATCGTTTATATGTGAGAATTGCAGTAATTATGGAGTACTTGGTGAAGATTAACTAAAAGGCACGCATTCTAGAGCTTAAACGAAGATATTTTGAAGATTACTGTTTTGACAACCAATACGCTGTATCCATTAAGAAAGATATGGTGTATCTGTGCCTGCACTCACCAAAGACCACAAAAGAAACAAGATCAATACGCCGTATCCAGAAGAAAGCAATACGCCGTATTCAAGCTATATGGAAATAAATTATTTTGGAAGATATCAAACGTGGTCCCTACTCCAAGAAACCCCCGATACGCCATATCCAAGACTTTAGATACGCCGTATCGACCATATTCTAGACCCTATAAACAGAAAACTCAAAAATGATTTTTAAGTGTGCTAAATCATAATCTCCATACCTAAACCATAAAAATCGATTTTCGAGAGGTAGAAAAAGAGATAACGAGGTCGAGCAACGCGATTTAAATTCCATAGGAGACAATTGAAATTTCTTAACTCTTATAATTCGATCAGTTTTTGGTATCATCGCTAATCGTTAGTTTTTCCTTTAGCTAAATCATTACTTTTGTATTAATTATGACGTTTGAAGGCTAATACCTTCGGGTATTAGCCATTATTATGAAGATCTTAATGTTTGGTTTGTTTATCTCGATTCCTTAATTTATCGTTGATTGCTTGTTTATGTTTATCAATTTATACTTGTTTACGTGCTTTTGTATGCGACCTATCATTCAACTGGATCTAGTGATACGGACCAAGTAATCTAGATGCCGGGATAGCTCTCCATATAGTGATTTATACATCTAGACCAATAGGATCACAATTAACGACCTATCTTTGCCCTTAGATTGTGAGCTTAGTTGGACCATAAGGTGACCTTGGTATCAACGAGTACGTTCTCGATTAATTGGTAAAGACTTGGTTAGTGGACTACTAGTGTATGAATTGCCATTAAGCAGTAAGTGGGTAAAGTCTCTATGAGCTAGGGTTTAACAAGATCACCATTGCCTTAATCCCTAAGATAGATTATAATCAGCAAATAAGGATGCTTTATGCAGATGCGTTTAATTGTGACAGAATTCTACGTGTCTAGGTCTTAGGAAGAAGTAACGCCTAAGTCTTAAGAATGATATGCCGCCTCGAGATAAGTAATCATTGCACTAATAAACAAACCAACGTTCTGATTGGATTAATAATGGTTAATACAGTTTTCTATTATAAGGCTTGTCTGCTCTTTTATTCTTTGTTAATTTGCTTGCGTAGGTTAAAGTGTCTTGAATTGGTTTTAGTCACCACAAAACTTGTGCCAGTCTCTCAGGCTAAAAACCCCCTTTTCTATTAGACTTAGGATTAACATAGGTTTAGCATAGATTAGACTAACTTAGATTAGAAAAACCAAAGTATTAAGAAATTAAAAGAGTTCCTCGCTCTTAGTGATCGACACCCTACTAACTATGAAACTCCCATCGATCGGATACACTGCCCGTGAAAAGTGTTGTTTTAGGTAAAGTCAGCAAAATATAGATTTAAAACTTGAAAGCATAAATTACACCTACACGACAACACCATCACCACTTCACTAGTGGGAGAAATCCGAAGATTAACGCATGAGTATTATAAATAATACCCTAGTGCATTGTGGTGAAATTTGCAAGAGATATCCAATTAAAATACATTTAAATGATAAAGATAGTTTATTTCAAAATACTCTTATATCTAGAACGGATGGTCACTAAGATGCTAACAAAGATTTTGAATACCCTTAAACAGATGCAACCCTAACGATGCTAACAATGTAAGAGAATACCCTAGACCGGATGCAACTTAGATCGTTGACGCGTCTTTCGATATAGAGATACTTGTTAAACTATATTTGACATTTTCACAAATACAGATAGAACTTGTATTCATTTATGTGAAAGCATAATCAGTTTCTTATCAAAAGAACTTATTAAACATATGATTAAGAAAGTCAAATTTGGTCAAAGGTCAAAGTTAACGGTCAACGACAAAGTCAACAAAGATGGTCAAACTAAGTCAACGATCTAATCATCTAAGTCTGAGGTTTATAAGATTAAATGTACGAGGTACGTGACAATTGTATACACATTTACACAAATATATATAACCGTATTAACCTCATTTAATAATTTCATTCATTTTCATGATTTTAAAAAATGTTAACACTTTTGAAAAAGTAATTAAATTTTAAACACATTTATTTTTAAACTTGTTGAATTATTCTAAAAACCTTTTCTTTTTGATATTTGACATTTTGAATATTTTGTTATGTTTGACAGATCAACTGAATTGGTCCTAATCCAAGGTTTAGTCAAACATGGGCTGGTCAAATGTTAGAATCGGTCAAACCATAAGGTTCGGTAGACCCTTGCCTGGTTCGGTGAACCTTCAAGGTGCGTGTGGAAAACTAGAAGGGGGGTTGAATAGTTTACCACTTTTTAACTTAAGGTTTTAAAGTGTTTGTAAAAAATTCTAGATTCGAATTTATGTGAATTCATTACTTGCACAATATGAACGATATGCTTATCTACACCATTGATATGATAGTATGAGGAAATAATGTAAGACAAGAGATAAGAGTAAGAACAATCAAACCACAACACAAGGATTTTAAGACAAGAGATAAGAGCATGAACAATCAAACCACACACGAGGATTTTATAGTAGGTTACGGTAACGAAGCACCTTTCGCCATACTCTACTCCCGAAGCACACCTAACTCGACAGTTTTTTCGCTATGTTCAAACAAGCTTCCTCTATGGCGAAGAAAAAACCTTAAACACCGTTGCTTACACCCTGATTTTGACACAAAGCTAAATGTCGAGTTCTATCTTACTTAGAACCAATCTTCACACACTGGCTTCACTCTTGTTCACAAACTTTACAAAAAACATAAAAACTTCACAACTTCTATAACTCTTCACAACTCACAACTTCACATACTTCTTCACAACTTCAAAGACTTCACTTCACCACACTATTTTGTATCACAATATCTAAACACTACTTGGTAAAGATCCCAACGATCTTAAACTATACTTACAAAGATTGCCAGATTCTAAACTTACTACACACTAAATACAAGATCTACAAATGATTTACACGTAGGTGATTGAATGCAACTAGATTACTATGCACATAAGGTATTTACTTTTTCACTTGATGATGAAAAAAATTATTCTTCTCTTGCACTTGAGGAATGAGCTTGGATCACTTAGAAACAAAGCATTATGATTTAAATGATCAAGGGTTTTAGAGTAGGATATGTGGGCTTTTTGAGCAGAAAGATGAGTGCTAAAGGTGAGAAAAATTATGGGGAATGTCAGTATTTATAGACAAACTTTAGGGAGCGTCTTCTAGGGGCCGGTCTCTTTTAATAGGTGGTGGTCCCCTTAATTTTAAGGGGGTCGCCGTTGTATTTAAGGGGGCGCCCTAGATGGGGCTTTCCTCCAGTTTTGTCCGTTTTTTGTAAGGGGTAATTTTCTGGAGGATTTTCTAGCGTTTAGGTCGAAATTTTTAATTTCAATAATGTTTTTTTTGATAATACATTTCTCTTAATTGTAGAAAATGTTTTGTATTTTTATAAAAATGTTTACAACATTTTTATAAAGTGTGAGGTTGATAAAACTTTTCCTTTGATCATAAAAAGGCATTAAACACTTATTTATTCCTCCTTTAAGTGATGTATTTGTTGAAATGAGAATGAACTACGAATTACTTGTTTACGTTTAATTTTACGTTGATTCGTTTTTTCTTTGGTGATTTATCCAAAACGTAAAGATGTGAAAAATATTAGTAATGGTTTTAGGCATTATATTTTATCAACAATCTCTCCCTTTTTGATGAGTACAAAATTAAACTCACTAATTGTAAAATTGTTTTTAAACAAGTATTTAGTGAGTTTATGTCTTTTTATCTCCTTTTTGGTAGATCAAAAAGGCATCGTTGAGAATTGCTAGTTAAATTGACAGAATAATTTCTCCCCCTGATTTGTGCTCTTCCCTCGTTCGAGGGCACCAAGGAATCAAGCTATGGTTTCTTGGCTACAAAAAAGTGTTAGAACAATACTAATATTTTATTCATGTAAAAGGGGGGGGGCAAGATGGAAAAATATGGCTTACTGTAATGCACAACAATAATATTCCATTAAAGTAAATAGTGTATAAACCACACTCATGCATACATAAGGAAAATAAATAACATGCTAACATACATGAAAATTTTAAACTACAAAGAGTCCTATAACTAGTAGAGCTCTATAGGACTTGCTTGCAAAATGATGGATGGACAATTATTGAGAAAAACCCCCCCCAAACATAGAATATGTTTAGTTGGTGGAAGATGGTGGAGGTGGTGGATTGTTGAATTGTTGAGTGGTTGTGAGAAGCATGTGTTTAATATATGAAAACATATATTGAAGTTCATCTCTCAATCCAAATTATGTGAGCGATTGTGAATGCAACATAAGCATGAATCTCCATGTGCCTCAAGAAGGTTCCATGGAATAGGATGGCTTACAATAGGTGGTGAAGGTAATGGAGAATCAAATTAGACATCAAGTGGGGTAATTGGTGAGAGGGTGAGAGTGAT
The DNA here is from genome assembly GCA_026074375.1 of Tanacetum coccineum. Lineage (NCBI taxonomy): Eukaryota > Viridiplantae > Streptophyta > Magnoliopsida > Asterales > Asteraceae > Tanacetum > Tanacetum coccineum. The sequence goes on from BQNB010030385.1 coordinate 23,606, forward strand.
GTCCATTGATGCATTTTCTTGAGTTAGAGGTAGTGGAGAAACTCTTGGAGGTGGAGATGTTGGTGGGTTCAAGTAACTATTAGGTGAAAGTGATGTTAATGAGGTTGGTGATTTGGGTATGTAGTCAATTAAGGATAAGGAAGTATCTTTGGTTGATGGTGTTTTGGAGGGTGCATTAGGAGCATAGGTGATGATAGTTTGAATTGTGGTTGATGGAGTTTTTTGTGTCATTCAAATATAAGGTTAAATCACAAACCAAAATTATTTTGCTGGAATGATGTTGATTTTTGGTCTCTTAGAGGCTTTGGAAATAGAGGCTCTAATGGATGCCATGGATGTTAATAATGGTTAATGAATGATGAAGAAGATGGTGTATTGGAGATGATCATATGGAGGGGATTTATGGGAAGGAAATAGTTTGAAAATGGCTTGAGTTTTGAACTGTTCAATTTATTACCAAGTGTGTTAAGCATTCTGGCAGATAGCTGAGACTAGTAAAAGGGGGTTCAAAAAGCAGGAAAAATACTGTTTTACCCGTGAAATACTAGGGCGGTCCCCTTAAAATTAAGGGGGCCGTCCTTTGTTGGTTCTATTTTTTACAGAAAAATGATTTTTCTCAGATTTTTTTGTGAGAGTATTTCTGTTTTGGTGGTTTATTTGTAGCAAGCCCTATTGAGTTTTATGTGCATATTTAATTCATATAACATGTATAAACACATTAAATTATGAAACCAAGTGGCCACAATAGTTGGATTTAATAAAACAACCAAAGGTTTAAATAATCATAGCAAACAAGTACCCAAAAATAACCAACATATAAGTCTTTCCGAATACATCGGATGATCATCACACAAGTTGTTAATAACATACACATAATTAAGTTAAAAAATTATCTTTAAACTTCCACTTGCCTCTAGTCACTGTCAAAATTTTCTTATGTTTTCATTTCTTCTTCTTTCCAAACACTCCTTTTAGTGCATTTCTAAATGATTTGAAACCTCCGCGCATCTCCTTATTTATTTGTTACGTTTGGTTAAGCAAGACGGTTTGTAGTTCAATTAGAGTTTTTCCGGTTGTTCGGAAGCGGGGGGGGGGGGGGGGAGTGGCATGGCATTTGGTAGTTTTGGTAGTTGAGAGGATCAAGAGAGTTAAGGTAGGTGGTAGGAGATGGAGTACTTGCACGAGAAGTTTGGACATTATCATCATCATCATCATTGTGTTGATGAGATGACGTGCCTTGATGATGAGGGTAATATGAAAAAGCTACGAATGAGCGCTTTCTACGGATCACTTCGAGGTCATCGAGTTTGTTTTAGGACAAGAGGACGTATGACTCGATCAAACAAGTCATTAAATGCCTTGTCAATGAGGATATGTTTCCATGACGTGTCGATAGAGACGAGTAAGAAACATGCCATACGGAAGATTAGCGGTTGGAGTATATCTAGCACATTGGATTCTTTTGACGAAAAAATAAGCAAGATTGTATTGTTCTTCGGCAACAACACAATACAACATGTGAGCAAGACAAGCGGGAAGATGATCCCGATGTCCTCCTAGTCCGAACACATTTTCTCTAATGAGCTCTTCCCATTGCTTCATGTCGGGGCTTAATTCTTTGGTGAGAATTTGATTTGGATTGAGAGAGACCGTTTGACTTTTAATGGTACGGTCTACCATGACACGTTCCAGTTCAAGAAGTCGACGAATGTCGTCGGGAGTCAGAAGATCGGTGCAATATGGTCCCTCGGTTTCTCGAGAATACTCAAGAGATGCAAGGTCCCATTCGTTTGTAAAAACGGCTTGACCATTGTATGGAATTTTGAGAATTTGACCAAATTGAGCGAGAGTAAGAGTTATGAATTCGTGTTGAATCATAAAGGAGATAACAAGATAACCATATTCATCGGTTTGTACCGTGACTTGGCTATAGAAGTCTAGAATAAATCTTGGAACAATCGGTTCGTTGATTTGAAAGAGACAATTGAAACGAATATTAGTAAAGAGACGCTCAATGTTGTTGGATTTGTAGTAAGCTTGATCAACAACACGACCTTCGTGAATGTTGCGGTTTTCAATAGGTTTGTAGAATTGGGCAATGGTAGGGGAGATGCTGGGAATTTTGGATACTTTTGGTATGTAGGATTTAGTGAGGGATATATCGGTTGTAGTAGCTTTCGACATTTTGTCACCTAAACAAGTAATCAACAACATAAAATGTTACAAAAAAAATATACTAAGGAAAATGAAGTTTTGAAAAATGACAAATGTGGTACAAGGATTACTTCGACTTTAAAAGTAAAAACCTAAGAAGTGATCCATATTTTTTATAACATATTATCTATTGATTCGAAATTTATATATTTAGGAATGTTTTGATAGGCAATGTATAATTGTTTTAACGTGTTTTTGGCATGAATCAACAATGTATAAACTTTGTTTAAAAAAAATGGAAAATATGTATATATGTTTATAAAATTTTCGAACCAAGAAAAAATTTTGTGACTCAATTCTAAATATGTTTGTTTTGACTAGGAAACCATGCTTTAAAGCATTAAAACCAAACAACCCATTTATTTTATCGTCATTCATAAAAAAATGTATCAATATATATTTGAATTATATATCTTGAGACTATACAATTCGTTTAAGGTTTATACACGTGACAAAGCTATAGAGATGGTCATTTCGACTCTAAAAATTGTTCCTAAGAAACGAACTAAACACCCTTTTATTTTTTATAACATATTATCCATTGATTCGAAAAGTATATATTTAGGAATGTACGTTTTGATGGGGCAATCATGTTATAATTGTTGTAGCGTGTTTTTGGCATGAATCAACAATGTATAAACTTTGTTTTAAAAAAAATGAAAAATATGTATATATGTTTATAAAATTTTCGAACCAAGAAAAAATTTTGTGACTCAATTCTAATGAATGTATTGAATTCTTATGACTACGGGAATCATTGTAGTTATGGATTTCCTAGCTCTAATCTAAAAATTAAAGGACAAAAAAATAGTAATACCCAATTTTGATTAAGAACAAAATTGGATGAAATTAAAAAAGATAAGTATAAGAAATCTTACAATAGGTGTTGTTGATCGAGTTGTAGGTGATTGCCCCTTGTAAATTTGGGTTAATTAGGCGATTTGAAGATTGGTTTTTGAAGGTTTTTGGCTATGGTGTTCGTTCACAGTGGGTAGGAGAAGAAGAAAAAAAATGATGTTTGGGTATATAATTTCGACTGAAAGGGGGTGTTTGTTTTCCAGATAGGCGGTCCCCTTAATTAATTAAGGGGGCCGCCCATTTTACACGATTGGTCTCCTTAATATTAATGGGGCCGCCCTCTGAGAAAATTTTTTTTTCTTTGATTTTTGGCCAGTTTTTGTAAGAATGATTATTGACATTTTTTATATTAACCCTTTTCGTTTAATTAAAAAGTTTCGTACACTATTTTCGGTACGAGATACTCAAGACGCAATTCGTGAGTGTGATGTAGAGTTGAAATTTTCTTGCTAGAAGGAGGGATTAATTTCTTCAACAAAAAACAATTAGTATATTCATTTAGAGATGAGACGAGGAATGGTATTAGCGAAGATAATGAAATATAAATAAGAGTAGGTTGAAATTTTCAACAAAGTTGATTCCGATAGACGTGGCAGGATTGGTTGACTAACGGAATTCGAGACGATCGTCGAGGTCGAAGAGGAGTTTGTTTCATTTCCATAGTGTGTCTTGTCTTTCTTGCGACATAATTACTTCTATGTTAATTCTTAACCAATTTGTTGCTTTCTTCGTCTACGTGAGTTTGCTATGTGGTCATAGAAGATTTCATTTTGTAGACGTTATAAAATTAATCTACAACGAATGAATAGTTCATACTGAAACTACCTTTCAATATGCTAGAAAACCAACAAATTGTATTTCTTGAGACTACATTATTTTCTTAAGAAACTAATTTCACTACAACATCATGCCACATAGACATTTACGATATCTATTTATTTATACGATTATTATGCTAAAAGTGGAGATGTACCTTAGTTCTTTAGATTTATTCTGCATTTGGTCATCATGATGTAAACGATAGGGGTTAATGGGAAAACTTATCATGAATTCCTTAATCCGGAGACCAAGAATGTTTGTAATGAGAAGCACATACTTCAACGGTTGTGATGGCTTAGCCCATTTGGTCCCCAAGTTTCCATGTATCCGAAGTTATTGTTTTCCTTATTTGTTTTGCATTTGATTCAGAACACATGCCATGGTGTGCATCTTTCCAATTGAGTAAAGCTTGTGGTTGAGTGGATGATTCATCATTGTGTGATTTGTGTTAGAGTAATTTGGTTACCGTGGTTCTCTAGGTTAGGTGTTTTGAGAACGAGGATGACAATTTTCCTTTCTTTCTCGGAGGAGGTGTTTTAGGACCTCATTGTGGGTTTATGTAAATCGACTCCGAGTTTTGAGGAAGGTTTTGTAAAAATTTTTTACCTCATCATCACTTGCAATGGGAATTTTAGTATTGTTTAAAAGTATAAATTTTGGTTTTGAGTTTGGGTTTGATTCTATCAATTTTTATTTCGACTCGACTTCTTGAGCTCTTACAAAATTTACTTGTTTGGTTTCGCTAGGTGATCCTTTGGTAAAATTAAATCCTAAACCGAATTTGTCTCCGGAATGTTTTTGAGAACTTATTATTTTCTTAAGTGAATGACTACTATCATTAAATTGATTTAGCCTAGATATTTCTTTTCTTAGCATCTCATTTTCAAACCTAAGATCTTGACATGTTTTACATTCTTTATTTACTTCCTTACCTTTTTCTAACCTAGATAGTTTACCTTTTAATTCTAGTGCTTCATTTTCTAGTTTTATTTTAGCCATGACTTTTAGTCCTATTTTGCATAATCTACTATATTCAATATCTAAGTCATTTCCGTCTAATGATGATTGGTCATCAACTAATGTATATTCGCGTTTTCGGTCAACAGTAATCATTAGAAGCATAAGACACTTTTTCGACCCTTTGTTATTTCCCGTCATCATCGTTGCTATCACTCCCAGGAGCTCCAACCCAACGCCTTTCTTTTGATTTTGATATTTTGATTGTTTTGGATCATTTCGACGATGAGATGATTTATATATATGATCGTCTCCCCTTTAACCCATTTGGATCTCCACACTTGAAACATTTTCTTTCGCCTTTGCCATTTTTGTCGTCTTTATTTCTTTGGTATGATTTTCTTTCTTCATATGGTTGTCTTACGAATCGTCCTTGTCTTTTGAAGAATTTCTTGAAGTTTCTTACGGCCATGACGTATTCTTCATCTTCACTATCGGAGGTTGAGCTATCATCATCACTAGATTCCTTTCTAGCTTTCAAGGCAATAGATCTACTTTGTTCTCTTTTGATTTTGACGGTTTCGGAGTCTTTCTTAATTACTTCTTCATAAACTTTCAAATTTCCAATGAGTTCGTCAAGTGATAGAGTTGTTAGATTCTTTGATTCTTCAATCGCCGTGACTTTTACGCGCCATTTTGGATGTAGTGCCCTAAGAAATTTCCTAACACAATTCTTGCTAGAAAAACCTTCATCAAGTGCTTTTAGACTAGTAATAATAGTGTTAAAAGCAAAAGCATTATCTATTGACTCCTCTTCTGGAATCATAAATTGTTCATATTGTTGAACAAGAAGATCTATTTTGTTAGCTTTGACTTGATTATTACCTTGATGAGTGATTAATAAAGTATCCCAAATTTCTTTTGCGGTTTGACACATAAAAATTCTTTCGTATTCTTTACGTGGCAAAGCATTATAAATTACCATTTTAGCTTCATTATTTTTTGCAAGTTTTTTTTAAGATCATCGTTTTGTTTATGAAAAGGTACAACTTCATCCTTTTTAGTTTCGGGATTATTTTAAATAGGAGGAAAATCACCATCGGTAATAACATGCCAAAGGTCTAGATCTTTTGATTTCACATAAGTTTTGAATCTATTTTTCCAATAAATAAATCCATCACTTTCAAATAGTGGTGGTCTTTGCATAGATTGCCCTTCTAAATATTTTTCCGATTCCATAGATCGATTCAAGTTTTAAAATACAATTTATTTTAAAAAATCTTGTTTAACGTGGCTTTGATACCAATTGTGGAAAACTAGAAGGGGGTTGAATAGTTTACCGCTTTTTAACTTAAGGTTTTAAAGTGTTTGTAAAAATTCTAGATTCGAATTTATGTGAATTCAATACTTGCACAATATGAACGATATGCTTATCTACATAATTGATATGATAGTATGAGGAAATAATGTAAGACAAGAGATAAGAGTAAGAACAATCAAACCACAACGCGAGGATTTATAGTGGTTCGGTAACGAAGCACCTCTTCGCCCTACTCCACTCCCCGAGCACCTAACTTGAGAGTTTTCTTCACTATGTCAAAAAGCTCCCTTATGGCGGAGAAAATTGTACACAACGTTGCTTACACCGATTTACGACACAAAGCTAAATGTCGAGTTCTAATCTTAGCTAGAACCAATCTATCACAACACGACTTCACTACTTGTTTACAACTTCACAACTTCTTCACAACTTCACAACTTCTTCACAACTTCAAGACTTAACTTCACCACACTATTTATATCACAACTATCTAACACTACTTGGTAAGATCACCATGATCTAACTATACTTACAAAGATTGCCAAGATCTAACTACTACACACAAATACAAGATATACAAATGATTTACAAGTATGTGATATGGATGCAAATGCACACTAAGATATAATACTTCTTAACTTGATGATGAAAGTATTCTTCTCTTGCACTTGAGGAGTTAAGTTTGGATCACTTGAAAACAAAGCTTTATGATTAAATGATCAAAGGATTTTAGAGAGGATATGTGAGCTGTTTTAAGCAGAAAGAATGAGTGCAAAAGGTAAGAAAACTGTGGGGAAAAGTCCAGTATTTATAGGACAAACTGGGGGAGCGTCTATCTAGGACCGGTCCCCTTAAATAGGTAGGCGGTCCCCTTAATTTTAAGGGGGCCGGCCGTGTATTTAAGGGTGCCGCCCTAGACTGTGGCTTCCCCAGTTTATCTTTTGTGTAGGGGGAATTTTCTGGAACTTTTCTAGCCGTTTTAGGTCCGAAAATTTGAATTTCAAAATGTTTAATTTGAATAAAACATTTCTTTTAATTGTAAAAAATGTTTTGTAATGTTTTAAAAATGTTTACAACATTTTATAAAAGTGTAAGGTTGAATAAAAATTTCCTTTGATCATAAAATGCATTAAGTATTTATTTATTCATACATTTAAGTGATTTATTTGTTGAAATAAGAGTTTACTACTAATTACTTGTTTATGTTTAATTTTACGTTGAACGTTTTTATATTTTGTGATTATCAAAACGTAAAGATGTGAAAAAATATTAGTAATGTTTTTAGGCATTATATTTTATCAACACACTTCCTTCTCTTCCTTTTGTCGAAGCAAAAAAGGCATAATGTGGATTATGATTGGAGCATATAATGTTTATAAGAAGACATGAAAAGAGGGTACGTGTTCCGAGTATATATGTTGGAGGAATGAAAAGAGGATAGGTGCTCCGAGTATATAGGTTTGAGGTATGAGGAGAAGATATGATAAATAAAGATGAAGGTGATTGTGTGTTCCTTGGTTAGTTTAGAAAAGGTCATGAGAAATGAGAAGTGGGCAAGAGAAGAAGGTAGGTACTTTGAGTGTATAGGATGAAGGAATGAGGAAAAGGTTGGTGATCCAAGTATATTGGTTGGAGGAATGAGAAGACAACATGAGAAATGCGGTTGAGGTGGTTTTGTGTTTCTTGAATGAGGTGAAGTATTTGGAGTATGAATGAGCCCTTTATTGTATTTTACAATCCCTGATCCTATATTCCTATAAAGGTGAGCTTGCATCATCCTAGTAAAGTCTTCTATCATCATGGTTTAACCAACTCTTTGATATTTACCCATATATCTCTTAGCTCCCCCTTGCTCATTGCGTCCCCATGATAATATCATTCATTGTATATTGACTCTAACGAATCCATGGATCAAATAAATTACCATCGATGCTCAAGAAGTTCGATGCAATTTAAATGAGTAGAGCGCTTGCAAGTGCTTCCCCTCGGTGTATGATCCCCCTTGTTTGGGGAACCAAGGAATCAAGATATTGTTGTGCTACAAACAAAGTTATTAGACAAGTGCACATATACATATAGCAAAACATTAGCGGGGAACTAGACATGCAATTCTAGGTTTTATTATTCTAAAGTATGACACTTTTGAAAGAAAGTTAAAAGCTAGACACATGCAATCATTATTTAAAAAAAACAATCTAAATGATATAATTAAAAGACTCGAGATGAATGTTTATGGAGAAAGATTAGATCGACTTTTGATAAACGAGAATTGGATTCGTTTATTGACCTACACAAAAATATTATGAGAATGACTTTTTAAAAGTAGACGATGGAACTTACATATCATGGAAAATTATGTCAAATACTATATTTAATTTATTATATATATATATATATATATATATATATATATATATATATTTCAAAGAATAAAAAGAAAAATAAGACGAGGATGGAGACGATGTGCTATTGGATGTGAATGAAAATATATCATAGAGCCGTAAAAGTGGGGAAAGGATGAGTGTATACTAAAGAAGGGAACGTGTTGACAGAGGTTAAATAGAAAAGTTGATTTATCATTTGCACTAGCAATTGATTGTGCATAAGATCCTTCGAGACTAAAGTGGATGATGGAGGAATTCTATGGTTTGTTTGGTGTTTTGTTGGTTGGACAATGTTTGAGGAACAAAGGTGAGTGTGGAAATGAGGTCGTTCTTTCATGGGGAGAAGAATGAGAGAGACTTCATCAATGGTGGTGATCAATAACACTGAAGATTGATATTCTGCTTTATGTTCTTCATTTTCTGAAATAGTGGCAAGTTTTTAGCGAAAGAGAGGATAAGTGCCATTTGCATTTCGGCAAATTTCTTAAATATTTCGATGAAATAATTAATGTTAGGATAGATATAGGTGGGGAATTTTAATATTAACAACGACTATTAAAATAGAAGAAACGTTTAGACGTGAGAGGAAAGTAGAGGAGACCTAGACTTATTAGAATGTGAAAAAGAACGTTTAGAGTGAGAAGAAACGTCGAAGTTAAAAGACTATTAGAAGTGAGACGGACTATCCAAGTGAGAAGTTATGAGAAAGGGAGGGAACAGTTTAGAAGGTGAAAAGACCATTCGAGGTGAGAAATGAGGTTTACGATGTGTGAGGTCCAGATTTGAGGGATGATTGGATGAGTATAACGATTGTAGGATTGTATTTGAGAATGTGATGACGCATTCGTTATTGAAATTCACTTGTTAATAACAACATAAGCAATGATGCTTGTGAGTGTTAGGATGTGAGGATGACCCGTTGATCTATAGAGAGATATTGGGCATAAGTTTGGGTGTAGGAAAGACGTCAGCTCTTAGCAGCAGAAAAAAGATAGGGTGAGTTCGTTTAATGATTTGAAAAGAAATGACAGATTTATCAAGGCTGCTACCGGCGGTCCCATGGGGGCCGCCAGAATAGATCTTGGGGCCGCGGAATCACGCAAAGGCAGGAGGAGTAGCGTTTAGTGCTTGCGGAATTTTGTGAAGGAGTGACATTTAATTTGCATCTCGCCTAATTAAAAATACTCAAAAAGTACTTCGGATGAAGTAGTTAAGTTGCCACGACGCATGGAATAGAGAATAGACTAGAATCGAGACTAGTAGAAAAGAAGAGAAAGATTTACGGAATGTGTTCCATCATTCCTAGACCTAGACAAAGACAATTTAACGATTCGCGGTTGAGGGGTAAAGAAAGAATGTCGACGATGTTATCTTCAGACGCAACCTATTCGAATGGAGATGTTTCCATTTGAACATTGTCCCGAAGGAAATGGTGATGTATATTTGGTGTGTTTCATACGCGAAAATAATAATAATAATAATAATAATAATAATAATAATAATAATAATAACAACAACAACAACAACAATAATAAAGAAAAAAACAAACGAAGATGAAGGCGACGAGCTTGACAATATCAAGACGGATGGTGGTCTTCTCGAGTATTGTGAATGTTCATAAAACAATCTCATGACGAGGTATAAGGTTATCTTAAAGGTGATAGCGGAAATAGTAGAGGAAAGAGATTAGCCATCTCTATGGTTGTAGAGGCGAGGTTGAGTGAGAAGGAAGAGGTGTGATCGAAAGATAAAGAGTGTTTTCATCAAAGAGAAAGAATGTTTTCTTCGAAGAGAAAGAATGTTTCGTCAAAGGGATAGAATGTTTTCGTTGAGAAACGGAATGTGTTATCGTGAGAAAAGATGTTTTCGTCGAAGAGAAGAGGAGTTGTCGTCGAAAGAAAAGACGAGCGTTTTTTAACTAATGTGTTAAAGGTTTTGACTTAGGGGTTTTTCGATATGACCTTTAACGTTTGCGATTGTAAGTTAAAGATACTTGAATATCTAGGATGAAATATTTAAGTTGTCAAACCTAATTAGAAGGGTATTAGATTTGCATCTAACTTTTCCGTGACAAAGAGTGGATTATTTGGAAGAAAGGGATATGGTGATTAAAGAAATGTGTGAAGGAAGACTCTAGAAGATTTAAGACCATTTTATGACTCTTTTAAAAATTTAGATTAGTGACCCGGACGCGAAGAAAGATATTCTAGTGTGAGAAAATATATACATAGATGTATAAGACATATAGATATAAGCATGCAAGTTTATCTAAGCATGCATCAACACAATAATCAACAAGATTAATGTGTAAGACTATGAATCTAATCCTTATTTATACACTACATTAACCTAAAATAGTATTAGGTGCAATTAACATGTAAAGTTATGAAAGATGACACAACAAACATGATAATTTTAAATTATTCATAATATAACAATGTTAACCATTTTTAGCGTTTAAGTAGATGTGTTCTTTAGATAAAAAACTAAGATATTTTATCTAAATTGCTAGAAATGGCAAACGCTTTTACAACAAACATGCATTCAATAGCTAAAGATATAATACATTTAAGCATTAAGATAATCATTGAAGATATTATTGCCATTTACGTGGGAGCACGTTATCATCTTGAACCTTTTAAAGCACATATGTGAAATGCAAGTAGTCTAGATTGACTAAGGAGAAACCTAATTTCTACTTGCTTAGTGTGCACTCCTAATGAAATACAATGTCTATCGATGTAGACTATCATTAGGCATATTTAGGAAGAGGCATTTAATCAAATTAGAGAATGAATATGAGAACTCTCACTAGTGTGGCTCAATTCAGGGCTAAACACGTCCATTTACGGGTTATACCACAAAAACCCAACTGTCACTCTAGGAAAGCAATTCAACAGTTAGGTCAAAGTTGAAATTTCTAGTGCAGTAGATTCTCCAGTAGTCATCTATGTAGATATAATATAAATTACTATATTTTGCCTAAGTGAAGTTAGCAAAGATAAAATTTGTATTAATTTATCATAAATGGATAAACATGACTCAACTAACATGCTTTAATACTGGTTCGCATTATAACTAATTAATATGGCTGGAATTTAAGGTTAAATGATAGAGCAACAAGTTGTTGTAGGTTAGAGAGAATGAGCTCTTCTTGAACCATAGGTGTTTATGTTTAAGAGTTGACAAGTGTAATGCTCTATAATGAGAGTGTTCAAAGAATGCACTCTTTGCATGTTTTTTTTGAAAGAAATCCAAATAAGGTAATCTTACTCAATAGATTTGTGAATGTTTCTTTGTATATTGTATGATGAGATTTACTAAAGGTTTAGTTTCATGGTATGTGAACCTTTATGCAAAGAAGATTCATTAAGAGGAAGATGTTTTAAAATCTAATGCAATGGGCGAATTTTTACCTAAACCGAAGTCATGAATCTAAGAAGATGATCATCGATCGTGGGAGGTTGTGCCAAATTTGGGCAAGGATCATTTTCCCACTATTTGGGAGATGGTGTTTAAATTAGGTTATTAGGAGAATCTTATATAAGCTATTAGGTTTCTTGGTTTGAGTTTGCTGAAATGACATCCAAGACTTGCTTATCAAGTTGGTGTACTTATGAGTTTCCGATGGAAATTCATAAGTCATCAATCCTACTTAGAGTGTGTTAAGTCTAGCATGTATAATTTGACCATAGCTAATAACACAACATTTGAACACTTTAGACTCAATGAAACATCTTTAACTACAAGTTGTGAATGCATTAAATGACTAAATAGTGTTGTGTAGCAATCGACATTTGTGATTTCATGTAAAACCAACGATGGTTTAAACATGTAGAACGGAATAATATCTATGGTCCTTTGATTGATATTTCGTGATCTAGATAAATCCTAGTCATTTCATGTTCGTATTCTAATTTTGTAATTAGATTGAATGATGAGATTGATTATCTGTTTGGAATATTAATCTCTTCATTATTCAAATCTCTTAGATTACTGATTGAAAGAGGCACAAAAATGGGTTTGTGGAATATGTTTCTCAAATTATTCCTTGCCCTATCATTAGATGGTTAAAGGGTTACTAATAATGGTGAATAAGAATAGTAATGCTTTATTTGGAAAGGGAGAGAATGTTTTGATGAGAAGAGATTTGAGAATTGAGTTGTTGCTTTTGAATTGTTTGAGCAAAGCTTAACTCTATGTGGGTCATTTGCCTCATAGTTTGGGCTTTTCAGAAACAACGACTTTATCCAATTGCATTTGCCCCCCCCCAAATTAGGTTAAAATTACTTGAGTATTTCGGATGAAACATTCAAGTCGTCAATCCTACTTCATTGTGTATTTTATGCATATTTTTTCCAAATATTTGGAACACAACTATTGGACAAGTAGACTTAATATGACATCATTTACACAAGTGTGAGTTATGATCCGATGCATATTCTTATCGTCTTGGAAATGGATGTAGTTATTTTCAATCTATAGTGTGTGATTGAGTAATGGAGGTTTTCAAGACTAATATCTCTTGTTATATTTTGATTTATTAATATTATTAGCTAGACTAAAATAAGGAATCCGATTTTTATCTATACTCGAAAAACTGTAAATTAGATTCGATTAATAACATCAATCATAGTTTGAATTAATGTGTTGATTTTATATTAGAAATCTTCTTGAACCTCCGAAACTACTCTTTTAAAGAAGACAAAATAATGATTTTCATAGTGTGTTCAACTAATCCTAAGACTTATTATAAGTGTGAGTTTGATGAATAATGACAATTTAATTTCTTACTTCAAGATTGTCATATATTTTTGATTGTAGTGCGAAAAACTATTTTGTTGTTATGATGTATGGCATTGTTTTTTGACATTATATTAGTAATGAATGTTTTTTTTAACCTTGTAATACATAAACAAATTCTTTTGTAAAACTTTATATGGTTTACCAATAATGAATATAATTTATGTGTGTGGTGTTAGAACAATGCAAGCACAAGCCAAAGTTTAAAAATACAATGTCTTTTACTTTTTTACCAATGTATTTATTACAAATCTATTTATTTTGTTTAGTCCAACCTAAGGTCAACACCGCAAGATGATGAAAAAGATTTTAGGACATTTGTGGAAGAGTGTTGATGTGTTGGAAAATTTTTTTTTTGTGACGGGTTTTAATATATGTTCTTAGACATTATTTTTTCCACACTCTGGACAAACTATTAATCTCTCATTCCTAAGTGGGTTTACTACATCAAATTGACTATACAAGATGTTTATGTAACACTTGTAAATATAGTGATCTATGCCTATATGCAATGCACAAACAATTTTGCAACTTAACGCAAGAAATCTAGCCTAATTTCTATTAGGCATAATCCAAAAACTAGTAACATAAACGATGTATACTTAGCTTGATTTGATTTGAAAATAAAATAGTTCCTCCCCATTTCAAAAATTAATTAAGATCAATATTTTAAAAGGACAAATACACTATTTTTCAAAGATATATCAATTAGAAATGCCCGACTCCAAAAAGAAATTGATAATAATCAAGTTTTACGTTAAAAACGAAAAACTCAAAAAATTTTGACCGCTATGTAGTCATTTTTCCATTTCTAACTTATTTATGTTTTGAATGAATATTTGGAAGTATTTTTAATGAAAGTAGACTCAATTATTTCGAAATGGCGGGTTGGGGGTTATGGGTGGCAAGAATTTTTTGACTTACGGTTTATTTTTATGATTTTTTTAAGTTTGTCTAATTCTGCTGAAACAGACAGACGGCCCCCTTTAAAGGTGACGGCAACAGAATATATATTTGGGGCCGGCCCCCTAACATGTATGGGAACCGCCACCAGAGACCAAAAAATGTTTTATTTAAAAATCATTTGGTGGATCTTATTGTAGGGAAGTAGGAACTTCAAGAAAGTTTGATTCCAGCACATTGAAATACGGTTTTTAGAACATGTAATTTCTACATATTTCGAACTTAGACAAACATAAGTTAACACTTCCAAGTTCTTTTGAGAAAAATTTCCTTCAAGATAGTATATTTAATAACAAAAGTAGTACGAATCAAACAACAAAACACTTTTCATATTTAATCCCCCTTCATGAGTAATTTGATACATGGATCGTACTCTATTTTAAAAACCATTTGTTTTGAAAACTAGAGCGACGTGGTTCTGATACCAATTGTGAAAACCGTAGAAGAGGGGTGAATACGTTTCCTTTCAAAAAATTTAAGATCAAAGATTATATCACTCTCTGTCGGCGGTCCATAATAAATAATATTGGTGGGGCGGGGGGGGCTAGTAAGGGAACGCCTCCAGGAAGGCGTTTTTCAAACTAGATTATTTGTATCAAATCACCAATCAAGTTTGACGCAATATGAGAAGTGTCGATAATGAATTTACAATAACTAGCGCATATTCTACCAATATATCCACACTCACAATGTTTACTACAAGGAGTTACACAACCATGACAAACACAACATACACAACAATTCACACAATCATAAGCACAATGCATTGTAATAGTAAAGCGAATTAAATTAAAGAACATAAGTAAAGAGAAAGGTAAAAAGAAATGCAAACCGGACACGATGATTTATAGTGGTTCGGTCACGAAGCTCCTCTTCGCCCTACTTCACTCCCCGAGTATCCAACTCGAGAGTTACTTCACTAATCAACAAGCTCCCTTTCGGCGGAGAAAGGAATAAAACACTTCTATACAATGCTATACATTATTTTTTCCGACAAATCAAGATAGATGTCGAGTCTTCTTTGGGTACAACAAACACGTTATGTTTTTGGACAAACATAACAAACCTAGTGTTTTATGGTCCTGAAACACATAACCGCGTCGTTACATTTATTTCCGAACACTAAGCTATATGTCGAGTTCCTAATCTTAGCTAGAAACCAATATGACACTTTCAAATGTATTTTAGGCTTAAAATTTATAATCATACCCACAATAAAAAACTCATCCATTTTTTTACTCATTTGGATCTTTCACCGACAAATTATGGAAGGATTTGGCCTCGATTTATATATATGTAACTAATGTTATAAATGCGACTAACTTAGATACATAAACTTCGGATCTTGAAAGATGGCCGAAGTTCTTCTCTTTCACTTGAGGGAAGAAAGAAGGAAAGAGTATGAAGATTGGATCACATTTAATCAAGATTAACATGTTTAAAATGATCAAAGATTTAGTGAGATCTAGAAAGAGAAAGAACTGAGAAAAATTCGTGCAAAAGGGTTATGAAAATAGTTTGAGGTGACCCACTATTTATAGGAGCTGAAAAACAGTCTGTCAGGAAACGACGGTCCCAGATATATTAGGTGGGCCCAGCGGTATTTAAGGGGGCTCAACGGCCTATTTTAGGGGACCGCCCAGTACAGCACGCTCCTGTTTTTGTCTTTTTGTAAGTGACAAACTTGGTATGGTAAAAGTGTAACATGTTTTGGGGGGCAAAAGAATCAGATTTTGAATTTTGTAAATTATTTACAACATAAAACATTTCTTTTAATAATCAATAAATATTTTGTTTATTAAGTTTTGAAAAGTTATTTTTGTTACATTGATAAAAATATAAAGTTTACGATAAAAACTTAATTCTTTGATCATCCTACAAGTTTAATATTGTTTGTACATACCTTATGTGATTTACTTCGGGTTTGGAAACCAATGTCGTCTTGATGCATACTCTGAGACGTCTAGAGATGTTATGATGTATGGGCAATTGTGATTGTGATTACAAGTAAATTGACGCAACGTTAGTTAGTTATTACAAAGTCACATGTTTGTCATTACTAAAACATAAAGAGATCGTATATATTAAATATCGTAATATTTGCACTAACAAGGTGAGTACATATCTTCGGTTGGAAATGAATGATTAGGAGACATGGGTTGTTCCATATGCGGTTGTAATGACGAACCACCCAATTGGGTTTGTGAGACGTAGTTGGGGTTATTGAATGGGAACGAGTTTGGTTGTGAGGAGAATTCGCTAAACGCGTTTGTTTGTGAGTATTGGCTAAAAGTGTATGGGTTTTGGTATGCTTCTGGTGTCGGTGTTGGTGTCGGGTTTCGGTATGGTTGTTTTGGGTAAGATTGGTTAAAATAGTATGATTGTGGTTGTAATAAGTTCATTCGTTGGTATGGCGATGGGTTTCCGAGCATAAACGTGCCTTCGGGTGTCGGGAGAGTGCTTCGGGTAGTTTTTTAAGGAGCGTTTTGTTGAGACATTTTTGTAACTAAAAATGAGAAGTAAAGTTTGGAGAGTATGTATATAAAATGAGGAAGTTGTCTTTAAAAAATTGTGAAGTTTTGGGTATTTAACTATTTATAAGTAAAAAAGAGGGTAGTGTAAAAAAAATTATAGAACGCAACGGTATAAAAATAAGAGGGGCCCACAAAATTTAAACGCTCACGATGGTGAGTGGCTCACCATTGGACCATGTTTTTTTACCCACTCACGCGTGAGTAGTGGGTTTGTTTTGAGTGTTCGCCCGTGAGTGATCTCATCTCACCGTGGAACTCACCCCGCTACGGGGTTATTGTCTTAATTTTTTTACGGGCAAGTTAGTAGTAAGTTGATTCGAGCTCACAGTGACATCCTAATTGGGCGTACCTCGTACTTTTGCATTAGGGGATAAACCCACTCTGATTTATTTTATTTCCGTCCTGAAAGGTCCTTGGTCGAGACTCGAACTTGTGAGCTTTCAAAGATATATACGCTCAAAGTTACCCTTGGTGGACAACTAGCTTAGCCTAGTCGGTTACTCGGGGTCAGCCTTATTGAGTTATTTGTTGCATCACATAAACATAAAATGGGGCATTATCTCAGAGCTATATATTCTTCAAAAACCAAAGGTAATTCAAAAAGTATGAAGCGGATGGAAATATGAAATCGTAGCTTAAAAGTAATGCTCAAAACTCAAAAATTGTACTTTACGGTTATCTTTCGTTATGTACGTAGAAAGGCTAAACTCTAGGAGTCTAGGTTATGATTAAGTACTTGCAGTTATAATCGATCACTTGACCCGCACAGACACAAATATTAGTAGAAAAGACCCACAGCGATAGCAGACTCCTATGGAGAAAATAAGAAAAGTGGTGACAATTTGGTTACCCAGAGGAAAGAAGATAAACAAACCCCCTTTATGTTCATTCCCATGTCTATAAATATAACATAAAGTGCAACAGTAAACACATAACAACATTATTAATTCTTGGATCATAGCATGTACTATTTTCAACGAAAAGTTTCTCAAAATGATGACACTCTCAATAGCATTCAATGTCGTTGCCTCACCAGATGTCATAATAGTACATCCCAAAATGGTAAGGCACATCAGAATTAACCCCCAATATTAAACCCTAGAATCCCGACACAGCTAATCTAAACAATGAAAAAATATCAACTTAAATATCCAAACATATTCGGAAACCCATTTTCTACATACATATGATATCATTCAACTTTACAAGCTCGCTTCTTTTCTCTCAAATCTTTGATTAACTCCAAAATCTCGTACGTAGTCCGGAAAGTCGAGGCAAATTAAATTGTTACTTTACAAGGGAAAAACCCTAAAATTGTTCATTTCCCTCCTCTTGCTATCGAAACCACTTACATATACATCCTTGGCAAATAGCTATAAAATACAACCCAACAGTCATAAACCAATGCTTTGAAGCGGGGTACAATCAGATTCTATAAAAAGTCGGTAGGTCTAGAAATTTAGTACCCATATGTGAATCAAGTGGACTCATAAAGGCGTTTACGCATCGTTAATGATTCAGAAACTACACAAAAACTGTCGTGCATGAGTGTGTCTAAAAACATTAGTGTTTTCTCATAGCTATTAAGCTCCAGTGACTGGCCGCCTCCAGCCGCTGCCACGTCATCGTTGTAGTTTAACCGGAAAGATTATCAGTTTTTTTGACGGTAGGTTTAAGGGTTGTAGAAACTCTTTGAGGCTATCGGTGTCTGGACAGTTCATTGTCCAGTAAGCAATTGATGGCGGGACGAGTAGGATGTGTTCCGATGGGTGGCATGAAGAAAGGTAACTGAAATAAAACTCGATGATACGATCATTTAGATAACTTGGACTGTTTAGAATTGCAAGATCTGATTGTCTAAGCACGAAATCATTGTAAATCAGGATGATCTCATCAATGAGGTTCTTTAGGCATGTTGCAGATAGTAGTAGGCACATAATAACTCCATAAATTAACAAGTTAATCGGCCTATCATGAGGACATTATATTACCTATAATCTTAAGCTGAAATTTCAATCTCTTTAACTGAGTTGAAAATCTTGGATAAATATTACGAATACAAATAGTTACCAATATTATAGATGTACAGAACTCAAGCCCATGTAAATGTCATAACATGCTGCATAAAATGAGATTGAGGTGTAATAGCAGATATTACATATTTTCACATTCTTTTAACACAACTTAAGAGGCTTTTAAATCATATTTCCGGTATACTTATTTTATTATAATGCCATTTGATATATTATTCAGTAAATGAAAAAAAACTGTCAAAAAATAAGAAATTTGGTTATGAGATTGCTTAGTTTATTTCTATCAGACAATTCCCACCAAAAGCACATCCGAAACACCCCCTTACTTCTCCTGAAACGTTAACAGAATTACTCTAAGCAAAAGACCGACACTAAGATCAGATAAAACGAAACATATAGATAAATAAATAGCTATTGGGGTGATAGATCAGGAGACATAACTAAAAATATATGCAAAACATAGATATTGGGGTGAAATTGATAGGCTGTCACTTATGGTTGGTAGAAGCTAAGGTTGCACCATTGTGATAGATATCTGTACTTCAGCTTAAAAGATTGTACATGATGCAGGGGATTAGGTTCAGCTATTCTCTTATGATTTCATTGAACTGTTATAGCAACTTCTATATTATAAAATCTTGAGATGTGAGCTGAGAAATGCAAAAAACAACAGCAATGGTACTAGTAACCAAGTCCCTAAACCGTCTTTTCTAGAGGTAGCAAGACAAGGGGTCAGGCTGGTAGCTAACCGACTAACGGGTGTAATACTAGTTAGACTGGATAAGGGTCAAAGCGGACCGATCTGGGTTAATGCGTAATCACTTTTTGTTCATTTTACTTCATAATTAAATAAGCATTAATTATGGTTCTAAAAACTATATATATATACAATAAGTAACAAATTATTCGAAATTTTTATCCATTCAATAGATCGAGGAGGGGTTGTTTGACATCAAAAAAAAAACAGAAGTTGGTAACTTATCATCCCAGAAGGTGTTCCCCATTAGCTAAAATTTTTGTTTATGTCACCCCTTTGAGATAAATCAAGCACAGTCCATATCACACATTTATCAAGGTAATGGTTTAAAGGTTAAAACTCTATCCCGGACTTCAAAAGCTAACGTATCACAAATCCACTTAACATGAGTATTATCATCCTTGTCAAGTCTCTAGATAGCTTATTTATATTTTTTAATATCAGGAGTCCTCTCTAAGAACTCCTTATTTCACATAATCACAAACCTAGGGGAAAACTTCCTTACTGATATCTTATTAACTGCTGACAATTGACAAACATCTAAGGTAAACTAGCAACTGTTTTGCAGTTAACCACTTATGATGTCCTCCGTGCACGTAAACTTGATTATAATCACTCAGTCTCGTATTATCTAGGATCAATGCATACACTTCCAAAGTTCAGTCCTGGCTAGCAGTTGCACAAGAACACAATGACTTAGTGTCTGATTATATTACGTTAGTGGAGAGTAATTTTATGTTCTTATCATGGTTTGACAAAGTGTCTAGTGATTACCATAAAGAGCCAACAGAAAACAACCAATTAGCATGGTTATTAAAAAATATTGCAAGACTCACAGGACAAAAAAAAATCTTAGATGTACTTTAGACGATATGTTGAACATGTCTGTGGACATGAAGCTTAATCAAGCCTTTATTTATCTAGAAAAGTTTATTGTTAGGATTTTAGTGTTTATTCTGCATTTTCTTGCTCATGTTTTTGTTTAGACAAATTCCATATATGTGCATGTAAGACGTATGTCATACAGCTCAAAAGGTTTTAAGATGAGTAGAGGCGGCAAAACAATGTGCTTATCAATTGTATACTACTATCCCGCCCCCCTTAAGTTTGCATGATTCCACACTTTTTTGTACGGTCTCCAATTGACCTTAAAGACAATAATGCTTCAAAATTCACGTAACCCTTAAAAGCTTCTTGATTCATCCTAAATGATTTAGTTTTATCAGCATTGCATTGACAAAACAAGATTGGTTGTCATACTGTCGTGTAGATGACTTAGCAGGCGTTTCAAACTATACAAACTTGGGCCACATTCCTAGACATTATTGAAGGTGGTAGGTTATCTATGGTAATATTTTAAGCAACACTTTCATCGCGCTTTTTACTTTTTTTTCCATTTTATAAGCCTGTACTAAGAAACTACGCGAGCCAGCTACAATTATAATATTTACTTTAAATAAATTCTTATTCGGATAATGATATATTTCAGCATCAAATGAGTGAATTCAAAAACGTTTCTTTGTCATTCAACTTTCCATAGGATAATAGTTCATATTGTTGTACAGTATCTATTCACACATCTCATTTCAAGGGACCAGGTAAGAAGATAAAATTAGCGCATCTACGTATTATATATTTGAGGTAACTCGCACTCGTTTACACCTAACAGTTAAATAACCACATAGTATCATACCTCCAGATTTGAGCAAAAACTTGAATTTGGCTTAACATAAAGATTTCAGTATTCTAAATGATACATTTGTTAAAGTATTAGTTTTTTGATGGGTAAATATGGTTTATGACTTTTGCCGACTATTCCACCTGTGTTTGCGCCCACCGCCACTGACACTAAATCTAGGGTGTAGCCCTTCGCTTACTTTTGGGTAAAGGTTGGCTTGGCCACATCGAGTATGGTTTGCTTCTTAACAGGATTGAATTTGAGTCCAACTCACATATTTTGTGATTGATAGTCACACGGGATTTTTACCACCTAGGTCACCCCCTAATGTGGTTAAAGTATATGAGCAATTTCTCCAAACTCAGAACATGTGATGAAATTCATGCCGGAATATCAATAAAATGTTGTTTGAGTTGAGATCTGCCGGAATATCATTATACATGCTCATCGTCGGTGCAAATGGCCCAAAGATATTTTGCATCCGACAAGAGACTTTCAAGATGCTGCAACAACAGCGAGATGAGGGAACTTGTTCTTAATATGCAAGGGTATTCGACATAGTGACTATGGGGAATCTTTAGGCACTTTTACAATTAAACTCGACCTCTGTGTGCCAATTTAAATTTCGGCCGCATATTCAACGGATCAAAAATTTTACTAGTATTTCGGTAGGAAGTAGGAAACTTAACTATTTGTAGCACGATTCGAAAAAACTCTCCATTAGAAACGTTTATTTGATATTCACGGAAAAGCCACAAAATTAGGTCAAATTCAAATTCATAAGATTTTTTATCTCAAGCACGACGTAAACTATAACTCCAAAAAAGACTTTCAACAGCAATGTCTTAATAAGGGGCTTTTGTATAAAAACTTTACAAGATACCCAAAAAATCAAAAGTGCTTATTAGCAGTACAAATACACAGCTAAATACATTTTCTCCTCTTAAACTTGATCACCTCAATACTTACAAGATAACTAACAATAGAAAAGAGCATATTAAATCGTATATTGTCAACATTAAAATAGTGTATACTTGTTCAAATTTAAGTAATAAAAAGCAAAGTCTATGTTATTTCAACCATAATATAAGTAGGTGAGTATTTGGAGTTTCATTTAAAGACCATGTGATTGTCTTTGTTAATTTTTGTCCAAAATCAATTCTAAACGTGAGTTTCGTGTTGAAATTGCAATATGATACGGTTACCGACGAATATAATAAAGAGGGTGTTTGGTATTATGTTTTGCAACAAATTTAGAATAGAGTAAATTGCCAAATCCGTCCTATTGTTTGGCTAGATTGTAAGGTGTTTGTCCTTACAACTTTGAAAGTGCAGGTTCCACAGTTTTGGAGAATTTTTTGTGTGATAATATTTTCGTCTGGTGGCCAAGAATAAACATACTATGAACTTTGAAAGTGCATGCTAAGTCCTTGCCATAACCCACATCCTACACATATCCTTAAAGTGTGTTATCTTATGCAACTAAGACTTCCCATTATTGAAATAATATATGCAACACTTTCATGATTTCCTCATCCTTGTACTTGTTTTCCATTTCATATGCTCTTACTATGAGAATAAGGACGCAACTACAATTCCGCATATTTCCCTCAAAAAAAACCTTATTCAAATAATGATACATTCCATCATCACATGAGCGACATTCAAGAACGTTTTTTCATTGATTTTACGTAGATAAAATAGTAACATAATATAGTACAGTTCTAACCAAATATCATATTTCACGAGGACTAGAGACATAATGAACTTAGATCATCCACGTGATGATATACTTGTGGTGTCTTCGTAACTAATATTACAACCTTGCAAGTTACACAACCACCATATCTATCCTCTAGGATTTGGAGCAAGATAAATTTGAAATATACATAGAAGATTTTGCAGCAATACGATTTATACGTTATAGTATGGTTTTGTTGTTACTTGACAAATCGGTATTTCCCATAATATCAAACAAACCGCGCATATGAGCAATTTTTCCAAATGTGCGACATATGATGATATTCATGTCGGAATATCAATAAAATGTTCTTTCGGTTGAGATCTTGTCGGAATATCATTATTACATGACTCATTAAATAGTTTAGCCCAAATTATTTTTGCACCCGACAAGTCATGCCGCCACTAAGTTCCTCATCTGCATTTTGACATGATTGTGAGACGAAGAGTCGCCCTACTAAGTTAATATTCTTTTGGCCCTTTTAGGCCGCCTATGAGCAACATTTCACTGGCACCATATGTTGCAAATTTGGAAAAATTGCTCAAGTGATCGTTTCTTCAATTCTGACGATCTTAATCTCAAGCACGACGTAAACTATAACTTGAATAATTAAACAGAAAGGGTTGAATTAGGGGCCGTTTCGGGTAATCTTTTATTAAAAACATGCTTATCAGCAATAATACAACTTCCTATATACAAATTTCCTTCTATCAGAATTAATTAACCTTATTACTATAAATCAACATCATACCACCAAAACTATTATTCATTGACCTCACTAATGATGACAAACTCCTTCCCCAAATTATCAAGTATTATCACCAAGTGCCCCCAAATGCACCCTCAAAAACCCCATCCATCATAGCCACTTCCTCATCCTCCATTGATTACAAACCTAAATCACCAACCTCTTCCACATCCCCATCAACTAATGGCTACTTGAACTCACCAATGTCTCCTCCTCCAAGAGTACCTCCACCACCTCCAACTCAAGAAAGTGGATCAATGGACATCACTCTCACCCTTTCACCAATTACTCCACTTGACATTCAATTCAATACTCCATCACCCTCACCACCTCTCTTTGGTTATCCAATTCCGTGGAACCTTTTTGAAGCACATGGAGATTCATGCTTATGTTGTATTTATAACCGCACTCTCATCTTTGGATTGAGAGATGAACTCCAATACATGTTCTCTTACATTGAACACATGCTCTCACAACCACCACCACCAAATTCGCCACCACCACCATCAATTTCTCCAAACTAAACACACTCTATGTTTAGTCACTCATGTTTCAAATAATTTTCAACCAAACCTTTTGCAAGCAAGTCCTATGGCATTCTTGGAAAATTAGGATCTTTGTAGTTTCTATTTGTGTGTAATGTATTATGCCTTAGGCATAATATTTATTTTTAATGCATGCTAGTCGTATGATTGTGTGTTACACATAATTTTTAAGAATGAATGAATGAACTTTTATTCTATGTTTTCAAATATGCAATTGGCAAATTAGTTAGTTATCTCCTATATGCATATATAGTTGAGCTTAATGGATTGATGTTTGTGATGGTTGGCTAAAATCTATTGTCACCATGTTCAAATATATTTTTATTGCTATATGTTAGAAACATTGTTTTGGTCCTCTAACTCGTTTTTGTAGCAAAGTTACCATAGCTCGATTCTTTAGTGCCCTCGAACAAGGGGGAGAACACATCAAGGGGAAGCGTTTATTACGTCGATTGTACGTGTAATCTTCAACGAAGCCTTTTGATTCTACAAAAAGAGGGAGAAATGGAAATAAAACTCACTAAATACTTGCTAAAAAATAATTTTACATTTAATGAGTTAAGATTTTGTAATCATCAATAATAGGGAGATTGTTGATAGAAATAATGCCTAAAAATGTTATTAATATTTTTCGACCTCTCTACGTTTTGATCACAAAATGTAAAAACGCTCAGTGTAAAATTAAACATAAACAAGTAATTAGTAGTAAATTTTCATTTCGAAAATTTAATCACTTAAAGGTATGAATAAATAAATACTTAATGCATTTTATGATCAAATGAATTTTTATTCAACCTCACATTTTTTATAAAATGTTACAAACATTTTTATAACTCTTACAAAATATTTTTTACATTTAAAAGAAATATTTTATTCGAAATAAATATTTTGAATTCAAATTTTCTATCTAAAAACGGCTAGAAATGTTTCAGAAAACACCTCCCATGGAAAAGAAAAAAAAAGAGAGCGTCCAGGCCTGGGCGGCCCCTTAAATATAAGGGCGGCCCCCTTAGTGATAAGGGGGCCGGCCTAGGAGCTAAGGGGTCGGCCAGTCCAAAACTCTCCCAGTTCTGCCTATAAATAGCAGACTGTTCCCCACTGATTTTCTCACCTTTTGCACTCATTCTTTTCTGTCTAAAATCAGTTTATATTTCACCTACAATCCTTTGATTATTTAATCTTAAGCATTTGTTTCCAAGTGATTCAAGCTTAATTCCCCAAGTGCAAGAGAGGAATACTTCTTATCATCAAGTCAAGAAGTATTATAGTTTAGTTTGTGTTCTCGTAACGTTGTTACAATTTTATCATAACTTGTAAATCATTTGTATTTATTGTATTATTGTGTGTAATAGTTAGATCGAGGTGATCATAGAAAGTATAGTTAGATCGAGGTGATCATAGAAAGTATAGTTAGATCGTGGTGATCATAGAAAGAAGAGTTAGATCGGTGTGATCGTGTTAGTGTCTAGGTGAAGTGAAGTGAAGTAGTGCGGTTAGTATTTTAGTCCTCAAAATACAAAAGGTGTGATAAATTGGTTCTAGCTAGGATTAGAACTCGACATTTGGCTTAGTGTCAGAAATCGGTGTAAGCTTAGTTATGTACGGTTTTCTTCGCCTAAAGGGAGTTTGTTGACATAGTGAAGAGAATCTCGAGTTTGGTGCTCGGGGGGTGAGGTAGAGCGAAGAGGTGCTTCGTTACCGAACCACTATAAATCCTTGTGTTGTGGTCTGATCTTTCTAACTCTTATCTCTTGTCTTGCATATTTATTTATCATTTATTTACTTAGTTGTATT
Organism: Tanacetum coccineum; assembly: GCA_026074375.1. NCBI lineage: Eukaryota > Viridiplantae > Streptophyta > Magnoliopsida > Asterales > Asteraceae > Tanacetum > Tanacetum coccineum. Next base: position 49,755 of record BQNB010030385.1, read on the forward strand.
GTTCATATTGTGAGTCGAATCTAAGTTTTTATAAACAAAAGTTACGTTAAATTACAAAGCGGTAAACTATTCAACCCCCTTCTAGTTTTCCACATTGCAGATTGACGTGTTTATTGGTTGTTGTTCATGCTTCATTGGCCTATTTAATTTGCATTTCGTTATTGTATAAAATTGCGCTAACTGTTATTATAACTAAGTTGCGTTGCCTGTATAGTATTTAATTGTCGTCAGAAATATTGTTTTTCTAATTATTGATAGATTCTTTTCTTTCTATTTAGACTATGAAAGGTGATGGTTGAATGAGGAGTATGAAATAAATCGATGTGGATGTGCCTCAAGAGAATCCTTGGGCTGTTTGCTGATCCGCTTAGCATTCGTATGTGGAGTTAAGATTGGCAAGTTACATTTACATACGAATCTTTTCTTTTTGTATGTTTGTTTAAGGTAATTTTTTCTTTACTTAGTCGTACTTTCAAAGATGGAGGTCAGTTTGGTTTTATTTACGCTATGGTGTCAGAATACTTCACAAGGGTCTTTTCTATGAACCCTTTTTTTTCGAGTTGTATAGCAATTTTTCTTGATTTCTATTTTGCTTAGGGTGCGCAAAATCTACAAAATGGTTGTATAGTGTTTTATGTTCGGGTTATGTATGCACGTTGTAGCATTGTTTGACGGTGCAGACAAAACTCATTTTGCTTTGACCTCACATTTTCCATGGAGGATTTGCTGCAATGAATTAATGGGTTTGTTTAGGTAGGCGGTTTGTTGCTCGGGCGTGTTATCTTTTTTAGTTTTGGTATTTTAAATTTCCATTGTTTTATTCTCAACTGTTGGTAAAATTTAGGTTTTAACACATACTTCTCCTTTTTATATGGTGTACTGCTGCGGATATTTAATATTTCTATTATTGCCATGGTATGAGATTGTTTGACATTAACAACTGGACATTTTTAAATGGCTTGATAAATGTGTATGCTATTAACTCTATCCTGCCAGTCTGAGTAAATAACTGGAATAATTTAAATAACTGCTTTTGTTGTCAAACATTCTAATTAATATAGATTTCTGGGGGTGCTTGCTGGCTGATTTTTGTCGTCCTGCTGCGCTCTTTTCGCATATTGTGACACCCGTGATTTTTATCAGGTTAGTTATACCTTTAGAGTTAGCTAAGTGTCTATACGTGTTATATGTGTGTGCTATGTGGCTTTATCTGTGTGCATGAATTCATTCTGATATGCGTGTTCATTTCAAATTTTGAATGAGTTTGAGGTATTTTAGAGTATTTCCATTTTTTTTGTTCACACGAAGTGACAATGAAAATGAGTGGCGTGCTTGCATGCACTACTACGTCAATATGTGGATAATTATGTGTCAGATTATTATGGAAAGTATAGCATAATGGAAGTGAATTAGGCTCGTGAAATATGAGAGTTATTAAGGAACTTTCTAAATATAGAAAGTATTTTAAGGAAATGAAAGTTATAAATAGAAAGTTAGTATGTAGTTTTCATGTAAATAGGTTTACTAATTTTACATAGGTTTTTGTAGGAAACTAAGGTAATGTAGATAAGGATATAATTAATAAAAATAAATAAAAAATATATATATAATAAATATTTTTATAGGGGGTCCGGTTTTGGTTTAAAAAAAAGTTATTTTTTTTTACTAAAACTAAATTGTGTTGGCGACTAGGACTTGTTAGGACTATAGATTTAATACCCTAAAAACCAAAACTTGGCCCATTTTCTTATTCCCATCTACTTGTTGACGTTTCGAATTGATCCCACAAAACCTCTTATGATAGATAAAATTATATTTGAATCAAGAACTAAGTGGTGAATTATGAAAGATTTAGGCAAGGTTTTAGGTAATGATCATTAATTCTTTCCTTCACTTGTTATTGTTTTTTAAATCACGTAACACTTATGATGGTGGATTCTAGGGTTTCATAAAATACAGAATATTAATGATATTTAATGATGCTAGAGTGATTAGGGCTTGATTAGGGTCATGTTCATGCAATTGGTTAGGTTAGATTTGCATTAAAACTTGATTTAGGGTTGAGCAGAATTTTGGGTCGTGTTAATAGATGGATATCTAAATGTTTTTAAAAAAAAACTTGTCATTGATATGTTTCTTGAGTCTATGAATAAGCCAAAAGAGTCTACTTTCTAGAAAATCTGGCCTTGAAGGTTTTTAAGGTTGGCAAGTCATTCAAATAATCTATGCAACAAAAGTGGTCAAAACAGTAAATACGGGTCCGAATTAGCTCATGTTTGTGAGGGTAAAACTGATACTTAAAAATAGAATTAAGCTTAACCCTTCTACAATAGTTAAGTTCCATATGTCTATTGATAATCCTGTGAAAATTAGCCTCTAAAAGCATGTCTAAGTATGGTAGTTAGAGTGATATATTTTGGTGTGCAATCAGATCCGAATTAGGACAGTTTTGAAGTTTGATTTTATTTGAAGTAGTTACACATGTAAGTAATACTTGGGAATCACAAGGTAGTTAATATACTCATAAATGAACATGGGTGATTTTTGGTATAAATTATGAAGGTCATTAAGTAAGGGTTTTGAGTACGTAAAGAGACACTAAAATTCTGTAATTCTGATTTAATTATAAGTAGCTAGTGTAAAGTGTTAATGAGATGGTTAAGGTTGGGCATGGTGTCGGGGTTTGACCAAATGATGGTTAACTAAACCCTTAGACATCCATCATATGTGTGTTACATGGACTAGAGCTTTTAGCTTGGTCGCGTGTAACACGTTTATATTCTATTGTGTAGCTTTGTGTAAGATATTTGGAAGCTGCTTGAGCATCAGGTGAGTTTCATAGTCCCTCTTTTACATTGCTTTTAAATTGGGATGGAAATGATGCAAATGGATTTGAAATGTTCTAATTACTGTGATTATTGAAGCTTTTTGTTGGAATCTTTTGGAAAGCTAAGCAAAGGTGAGTTTCATAGCCCCTTTTTCTCATGTTATTTTGGGGTGAGAATGATGCTTGTTGTCGTGTTAAAATGTTTTTAAGCTTGCTGTAGTTATGTGTATTGGATCGTGGGCACGTTCCGTCCCGTTGTGTTGCGATATGATATGTTTGGTATTGTGGATCCCAATATGCAAAACGAGGTGTGACGGTGGTAAGACTGCGTGAGCTAATATGAGGCCATGTAGCGCACATATGTAGTTGATATGATTGTGGATCGTGGGCACGTTCCGTCCCGTTGTTGTTAATTGTTGTCATGAATTGTTTTGGTAATTGCAGCAGCTAATTGAAAGTTTATTTTGGGATATTGTTGTATGTCGTAAACCTATGATTCTCGCTCAACTTTATGTTGACGTTTTAAGCATCATTTTCAGGTGAGCTTAATGGTGCTAAGATAGAGCGAAGTGGCTAGAAGAGACCGTAGGATGCTTGGAGTTTCTTTATGCTTTCTGTTTGAATAAATGCGTTTGCATGAATTGTTTGGATTATGTTTTGCATGTCATTTATTGACGAGACCTCTTTCTCATTAATAAAGACACCATTAGGTTTTGGGTATTGTTATGACACTTTGTGTCTTTGCTTTACTTTAGTTTTCATTTTAGTATTCTCTATATAGACACCATGTGTTGTGATGATATCCATTCTTGTTTACGCCTCGCGTTTCCGCCTTGGCGGGGTGTGACAGATTGGTATCAGAGCCTTTGGTTATAGAGAAGTAGGTGGTTGAGCCTAGACTATAACCTAGGGGTCCTTCATGTAGATGCATTTAGGGCTTAAGTGTTTAATGCTATAACTGCTATGCTTCCCCTTTATTTTTGCATAGCTTATATATCTCGTATTTTGCTAAGTTGTCATTTTAGTTATTTTGCCTACCATTATCTGATATGATATGTATTACTTTCTTAGTATTTTAGCTATCTTTTCCCCCACCCATAAGAAGTCTCGTTGGGGAACCGTTTTCCCAACTGGACTTAAGCGTTATAAGGAGCCTCTTGTGAACCGAAGGAGATAGGATAGTTGGTCGTTTGTCGGATGCACGTAATAGGGTTGGACCCGCAGAGTCGGGTGATTCTTGCGGAGGCAAAGTCAAACCCAAGCGAGGCCCAGCATAAGTTTATCCCGTCCTTTACCTTGTCATGTTGTTATTGATTATTTCTTTCGGATATTTCGTATTTTGGAAATTGTTGCGAGACTTTTGTTCCTTTATGTCGTTTCGATTCTATTTTGATATAAGTAAGTAGTTATTTGATTGAGCGTCCTTTATGTGTTAAGTTGGAGCGGTTTAAAATGTGCAATGTGGTATATGTGCTTATATGTGAATTATGATTGAAATGGGTAATCTTGGAAGTAAGTACACGTGTGAAAGGAGGCACTTATATTTATGGTGGCCAACATAATTATAAATGCATCACACATGTAGACTTGTGACCATGATTGCATTTATTTGTGTTTGGTTGTAAGGTGGTAGTGTAATATGTTTTTTTATGTGTATTCATGATAAGGATGGTGGTATGGGTAGAGAATGTAACACCCTCAAATCTGAGTACGCATCGGAATGTTGAATATCCGAGGGCGTTACTTTATGGATCAATAGCACAAGATATGAGAACGACCACTAAACATGTCGTTTGAAAAATACACATTAGATTAACAAAATACTTGTTTGTTACATAAGCTCATGGCTTCAAATTGTTCAACATTATAAGTAAAGATTCCGGTTTATAACAATTGTCCCCAAAATGTAATAAGACCCTAAATCTTAAACGTTGACTCTTCAATTATTGACTTCCAATGTATCATCGCACCTCGTGCCTTATTGACCTGAAAAACATGCTTAAAACGTCAACATAAAGTTGGTGAATTCATAGGTTTATGTAAATCAATAGTAGGATCGCAAGATTTCCAAGTGTATGATTAAGCAACAATTGCAAACATCATAAAAAGTAATTATGTTTTCCTAAGCTTATGACACTGAAGCTCGACATGTATGAATGCAATATATTGCCAATGAATGCCCGTGAATGATGTTTTAACCTGAAACATCCCCAAATCTGACATGGTATACGTTCGTTCCCAGTGATAGCTAGTCACCCAAACGGGGATTGTCAATCCTAAATAGATCTATCTATAACATTCGCGCTCACAATCCAGTAATTGACAGTTCATGATAAAG
>BQNB010030386.1:0-54918 GCA_026074375.1 Tanacetum coccineum
GTTTTTCATGGTGATACAATTATGGGACAACTATTATTTTGATTTCAGAAAATCAACGAGATTGTTTTACAAACGACACTTTTTAGAGGTCGTTTTCTTGTATCTAGCGCTGTGTATTATGAAGTAGTACCCCATGTGGTATTCCGCTGCGTTGTATATTTTTGGGGGTGTTACACTTTTACTACATGAACTCTGAATTATGATGGCCCGAACAGTGATACAATATTTCCATAATAAATCCAATCAAAGTGATATTTCATTATGACATAAAACATATCCAGTCAAACTAAGACTTGACATATTACCCAGGTTGTGTGACGAAGCCGTTACTTTCATTTCATATACTTTTGCCATCAATCAAATTTCCATGTACTATTTAGGTGAGTTCATAGCCTCGCATTCAATCTTTTAAATGTTTTCATAAACCCGCGAGGGGGATACATGCTATAAACCATGAATGTAAGTATTTTTCTGTATGCTATCCTGATACATTATTGCCTATGTCCCTACTTTTTCCATTAAGTCCCTACTATCATGAACCGTTAATTACTCATCGGGGTAAGCGCGAATGCTGTGAATAGATCTATTTGGGACTGGACTCCCTGTTGGTGTACCTATACTGTCGGTAACCAATAGCATACATTTGAATAACTTTGCGGGTGTTTTGGCAAAGATACCCGTTGGGGAAATCATTTGTGGTTATTGATTAACCTAAGGCTTCGGTGTCATGAGCTTAGGGCAATAATATTGTTTTCCATGATAATTGTACATGCATGCAATTATTACAAACTATGGGTGTATAACAACGTAACCCACTATTGAACTTTGTTAGCCCTAAAATATGGTGACTAATCCGGAATTACATTTATCATTTATAGTCGTGTCGGGTTTGTTTAGCTAGTCAAGCCTGGGAATATAAATACCCCCTCCATACTTCCATGGAGGGGTAAAATTTCACATTTGTAAAGTGTGAGTGTGTGTGTTTTTCTCTTTTCTCTCAACAACATACACAACTTTCCATCTTATCTCTTTTCTCTCTAATAATATGGCTACACATCTTTTCCATTTTACCATACCTCCGGATCTTGTGTTCTAAGGGTGAATCTTATGTTATCAATTGGCACCAGAGCATAGGGGGAATTCGTGTTGGTAAGCCACTGATTTTTCGTGTTTAGATCGTGATTTTCTAGTTACTTTTTGTTCTTGGTTCAAAAAGTCAAACCTAGATTTTTATGCTTAGATGTGTTTATGTTTATGTTTTTAAGTAAGATCTAGGCATAAGGTAACTAGTTGTGCAAGAAAAATCAAGGTACAAGGTCAAAAAGGGTGTGTTTTTGTTGGAAAAGGACCTGTTTTGCTCAAAGTTGACTTTCTGTATGAATGAAGCAGAATATGCAGGTTTGAATGAAGCGGAATATGTAATCCAAGCGGAATATGTAATCCAAGTGGAATATGTAATCCAAGAGGAATATGTAATCCAAGCGGAATATGTAATCCAAGAGGAATATGCATGTAGTCAAGCGAAATATGCATGCATCAAGCGAAATATGCAGCATTCAAGCGTAATATGCAAACTATTCAAGCGAAATATGCAATGTATGCTTCAAGCAAAATATGTCAATTAACATTCACGATTTTCTATTAATTTTGTAAAATCCCGCGAAAGACACAATTCTTTTCTCGGTTTTAATCATAGACTTGTAAAATCCTGTGAACGTTTATTGCTTTTCATTTTACCATAACTTCAATCACAACAAATCTACTTAAGATCCTACAATCATTTCTCACTTCATAATTCTTCAATCATTCATCATGACAACTCCAATTGTAACTTCCACAACCGACAGTCAAATGCATAACAACATAATAGCAGCTGGTTCAAGGGATCGTCCACCAATGCTTGCAACAGGACGATACGTACAATGGCGATCACGGTTCTTATGATACATTGTTATAAGACCAAACGGTGATGCCTTATGAAAGTGCATTCTCAAAGGTCCTTACACTCCAACTATTGTCACGACACCAGTTGTTCCCGCAACAGAGAATTCTCCAGTAGTTTCTGAACAAACGACAATCGAGACAGTTATGAATATGACTCCTGAAAACAGAGCTCATTTTGAATCAAAAAAAGAAGCAATTCATTTAATATTGACTGGAATTGGAGATGAAATATACTCAACTGTTGATGCATGTCAGACATCTCAAGAAATGTGGGAAGCCATCGAAAGGCTACAACAAGGTGAATCACTCAATATTCAAGATGTCAAGACAAACTTAAATTGGGAGTTTGGATAATTCACCTCTCACGATGGAGAAACAATTGAGTCTTACTACACAAGATTCTACAAGATGATGAATGAAATGATCAGAAACAATTTGACAGTTGCTACGATGCAAGTCAATGTTCAATTACTTTAACAAAAAACTTCAACCAGAATGGTTCAAGATTTGTCACAAATTGTGAAGCAACAACACAAGTTGATGAAGTTGTCATACCATAACTCATTGACATTCTGAAACATACAAAAGGAAGTTAATAAACTCCATGCTGAAAGAATGGCCAAGAATGCTAACCTATTAGCACTTGTTGCTACTGCTTAAACACTTCAAGACCCTTATTACCAAACATCAAAACCTTACAAATCATATGCACCAACATCAAAAGCTTCATTTCCAACTAGATCTCATGCAACTACAAGATACAAAGGCAAAGAGATAGCCAAACCAATCACACCAGACCATCTGAGTCAGCTTCTTAAGAAGACAGTGATCCTGAAACAAGCTCAGAAGATAAAGACATGCCCAAGAAAAAAAAAAAAATTTTTTGCTCTCATTGCAAAGTACTCAAGACACCTACAAACCCAAAGCCAAAAATAACCTTAGAACTTCCTCAAAACACCAAAAACAAAAATGTGGATACTACTCCAAGGTACAAGAATGACAATCAGACTGGACAGTTTAAGAATCAGAAGGCAGTAAATGTTGTTGGGGCTAGGGAAACTGTAGGTGGTCCAGTCGTGCAACAGTCTAGGATACAGTGTTTTAACTGCAAGGAATTTGGTCATTATGCTAAGGAATGCAGAAAGCCAAAACGGGTTAAAGACTCCACGTATCACAAGGAAAAGATGTTGCTGTGTAAACAAGCTGAGAAAGGTGTTCAACTTCAAGCAGAGCAATCTGACTGGCTAGCAGACACGGATGAAGAGATTGATGAACAAGAGTTGGAAGCACATTACAGTTACATGACAAAGATTCAGGAGGTTCCTAATGCAGACTCAAGCACAGACGCTAAGCATATGAAAATACAATCGAATACAGACGATAATGTTGTTTGCCAATGACATAGCAACATTTTGACGCAATCTAATCCATTAGTACACATGTGCAGTGGAACGGGTAGATCTAACTGTCACACCTCCCCTTTGGGGGTTTTCAACTTAATCCTGACTCACCGGATATGTTGCCGAAATGAAATTCAAGGTGACCAAAAAATGATGTGAATGTGAGATGTGCATGTTGCACTTGCTAATTTAAAAGCTTGATGTCGATGAAAATAAAAAGATTCAAAAGCAATTAAAGAAAGCAAATGCAACATTGACTCAAGAATTAACTGAGTGCAAATCTGTTCTTGCGGAAACTAATAGAACTCTAGGGGAATCTAATAGTATTCGGGATAGTTGCTTAGTTGCACTTCAAAATAAACAACAACTGGGTTTTGAGAGGTTCAAGGCCTTAAGAACATACATGAAACTTGACAAACTTAACAACAAGGTTAAATGAAACTCTAGGACTATTAGCTCAAAAAGAAATTGACATAAAAGAAGGTTTAAAAGTTAAAGCCTATGAAATTTCAGTTGTCAAAGAGAAACATGATGAGTTAGTCAAATAGAGTCTTTTAACCAAGTCACATTACGAAGGTCTTGTAAAGTAGAAAACAAAGGTAATAATGGATTTTGAAAGCTTAAGGAAGAAAAAAATAATTGACAAAAATATTCAATGAAAACCAGTTTTTTTAAAAAACAGTTTTTGAATGAAAAATTATTTCAACAGAGTCCAATCAAGATCAAACCAACTCATAAATTAGCACCCAAATGCCCACGTTTAATGGAAGACCTACCTTTTGCCAATCTAAGGTACCTCAAAATGCTCAAAATGAGATACCATGTTTGTATGCGATCCCACATGACCAATCTGATCCTGCAAACAGGCTTGTCCCCGATCGGGAAGAGACTCTGACTCTTGATAACGAGCGTCAAACAAAATTGAATAAAGACTTAGTGAAACCTTTTGACTACACAAAGTTAAATAGTCTTTATGAAATTTTTTAAACGCCCCGACATCAAGAAATACAGTCTTTAATGAAATTCATTCGCCAACAGGAAAATTGAAATAAGAAAGAAAATGTGGCGAAAATCATTTGTGAAAACAAACCAAATAATTTCAAGAAACATAGATTTCTTACTAGTGTCTAAAATCAAATAAGCAAAAGTAGGCAAGCATATAATGTCTGATGAATAACATTAAAACATCTGAAAGAAATTTGTCGATCAAGCATTGGTAAAAAACATTCAAACGAACTTATTTCATCTCGTAACCCAACTGCGCAAGATAGGAAATACTAGTTAAGACATGTTTGATGCCCCTTTCCCTTAAACTCCAGAAAATGATAGTTTCGTCATTTTGAACATGAACCTTAAGCAAGAAGTGCATGCAGATTTAAAGTACGTTGAATCTCTTAAAGATGAACTTGATGAACTTGAATCTGATAAGGCATAATTTTTCAACATGTATGATATACTTTTGCAAGAATGTGTGTCTAAAGATGTTATTGTGTTCTTTTATTTGCAATCTTCATCTGAATTAGATGAGATCACTCAATTACAATGCTTATATCTTCACAAAGTCAGGGAATGTGACTGTCTTGCATAAAAGCTTTCTGAACAAACTGAATTTGTAAGTAAAGAGATTTACACTGAGCTTTTACGGAGTTTTGCTAAATATAAAAAACACTTCATTTCTCTTGAAATCGCTTTAACAAGAAAGTCAAGAACAACTAAAAAATGACGACATTTTGCAAAGAAAGAGGCGTCAATGTATTTCGAAAGGAAAGTGAACAATATTTTGAAAAAACAAGATTTGAAAGCCTCAACTGCAAGACAAGAACATTGCAATAAGTGAGTTAAATAAACTCATGAAAAATGCAAAGGAAAAATCTGTGGACACTATTTGATTAAACCATCTAGTTGTTCGAACAACCAATGCTCAAAGGAATTCCAAAACCATCAGTTTGAGGAAAACCGCTCTTTTTTTAGACTCTCTTGAGAGAAAATATTTGCGTTCAAAGAAAACAGTCCGGTTTTAAAAACTAATGAGTCAAAGGTTTATCAAAACCAGTCACTCTACAAAATTTTTGCCCTCAAATACAGCAACGCAAGCATGTAAGAAACTCAAATGTGGGGTTAATACCAGGCATGTATCGAATAGCACGTAGTACCACACAAACTTTGAGCACTACAGTTGAATCATACTTCTAGGAATACTAAACCTCACTATCTACATCTACAGGTGTAGCTCACAGAACTAATGTTAGCAGACCACAGCCTAGGAGCAATCAATGAACAGATAAGTGTGCCAAACACAAGTCATGAATTTTAAGAAACTAAAGTAAAGAACAACCCTAGGATTCTATATCTCTAATCAAACAAAGTCTGTATACTGCTGTAAGACAGTTTAAAATTCTAGAACTTCGAATGTTAAGTAGGTTGTGCTACTTGTGGAAAATGTGTGTTTAATGTGAATCATGATGCTTTGTGTTTCTATGTTTTTTGAAAGACCTGGATGCTAGACTAAGAAGCCTAATGGAAGTGCCTATTCGTACTAGAAAACCAATAGTCAAGCGAACAAAACTGTTGCAACACAACAAACCGCTTCCCCATAAGAAAAAGTAGCATCAGAATCTACTATCAGACAAATTCAAAGAGTTAACTATAGGAGTTGTATAAGAAGACGAGTAAGGTGTCGTGGAAAATGTGGGATATTACAACAATGCCCATACAGCATGATACATGGGTTCCTAGACAAAAAGGAAATGGGTATCTAAAGTAGGACGAAAAGTGTACTAAGAAAGTTCAGTTTTTTCATAGATAATGTATCTAGGATAAACTAATGTCTTAAAACTCACAAACACTTTAGGATCCTTTTCATGTATTCCATCGTCCTCTAAATTTCCTCTTGCAGATTGTACAAACTTATACTATTAATTGTTGACTAAGGATGCACAAGCACATGACGGGAAATCTATCTTTGTTGTGCAATTTGTTGAAAATACTTAGTACCAGTTCATATTTGGCAATGATCAAATTTGCTCCATTCTTGGTTATGAGATTTGGTTCAAGAAAATATCCATGAATCCAAAAGGGTTTACTACATAGAAGGTCTCAATCACAATCTTTTCTCGATTGGTCAATTCTGTGATGCGGATTTGGAGGTTGCATTTCGGAAATCTAAACGAGTTTTGTATAGAGACTTCAGCGAAACGGAATTACTAACCAGTAATCGTAGAACGATCTCTCACAATTCTCTTCAAGAAACAACTTCATCAACTCCAATCTGTCTCATGGCTAAAGCATCACCAACTCAAGCGTGGTTATGGCATCGAAGACTTTCTCTTCTCAACTTCGACTAAATCAACTTGCTTTTAAAGAAAGATGTTGTGATTGGTTTACCAAAATTGAAGTATGTCAAGGATCAACTATGTTCCTATTGTGAAGTGAGTAAAGCAAAACAAAGTTCATTCAAGTCAAAGACTGTTCCAAGTTCAAAAGGACGGTTAAATTTGCTTCATATGGACTTATGTGGTCCAATGCGGGTTGCAAGCATAAATGGGAAGAAATATATTCTGGTAATTGTCAAAAGAAAAGACGAACTAAATCCAGATACACTTGGACTCTCTTTCTACGTTCCAAGGATGAAACACCAGAAGTTTTAAAAGACTTTCTCACGATGATCCAAAGAAATCTTCAAGCCCTAGTAATTTCTGTTCGTACTGACAAAGGCACTGAGTTCTTAAACAAGACACTTAATGCATTCTTTAAAAAAGAAGGAATTGAGCATCAAACTTCTACTCCTCGAACACCTGAACAAAATGGTGTTGTCAAAAGACGAAACCTCACTCTCGTTGAGGCTGCTCGAACGATGCTATCGGCTTCTAAACTTCCTTTATTTCTTTTGGCTGAAAGCAATTGCATACCAGCATTGCTATAACTCAAACAGATCAATCATCATCCCAACTCATGAGAAAATGGCATATCACATCATTAATGACAGAAAACCCTTAATCAACACCTTCACGATCTTTGGTTGCACTTGTTAACCAAACCAAGATGGTGAGAACTTGATAAGATGTAAAGAAAAAGGGGATCTATGCATTTTGGTGGGCCACCCACTCAAGTCAAAGGGGATATCGGTCTACCATACAAGAGAACAAGCTTAATAGTTTAAAATCCATCCATCTCAGATTTATGAAGATCAAAGAGATGTCAAAGCACGGTGTTGCTCATGACCTTCAGGCCTCGTTCCCCAAAGACAAAGACTCAGATTTGACAACTTCTAACCCCGCAACCAAACTACAAAATTTTTCTCATCCTTCAGCAAATAAACATTCCCTTACAACAGAGTGTGGATCTTCTTTTTGTCCCCTTTATACAGATGAAATTTCCAATGCGGTACTTCACGTGTCAACAAGTCTTCTCTCCCACCCGATAATTCTGCTTAACAAGACACACTACCTTCACGAATATTCATTCACCCTACAATAGAACCATCAACTCCAACACTATGTCAAGCTGAAAAAAAACAACAATGACACGCCGAATTTACCAACCTTTATTTTTGGACACCGTACAAGAAAATGCTGAGTCTTCCCTGCACCAAGTATAGGTAATTCAATTGCATACCTTCATCAACTCAAGAAGTCCAAATACCAATGGTCAAAAGATCACCCGTTAACCTCAAAGCTTTCGTTAGAAATCATACAAGCCAGTTCAAACAAGATGACAACTTTGTAACAGATCCTGAAATGAGTTAGTTCGCACCATCACCGAGAGTATGTTGAACCGAAAACATTTAAGGAAGCAAATGGCTGATTCTGCATGGATATGAAGCAATGCAGGGAAGAATTTTCATCATTTTGACAGACTACAAGTGTGGAACTCGTTGACAAAAACCTTTGCAAGAACTTAATCAACTAAAGTGGTTATGGAAAACAAAAAGGTTGAAGACCCAAACAATAATTCGTAACAAAGCAACACTTGTAGCAAAGGGTTTTGCTCAGGAAGAGGGTATGATTTTTAAGAATCATATTTGCCTAGTGCTCGCTTAGAGTGCTGTCAGGTTTTTGTCGCGTATGTTGCCAATAAATATTTTCTAATTTTATCAGATGACGTGAAAACGGGCATTTTCTTAATGGGTCCATTAAAGAGGAGGTTTATGTTGCACAACCAGACCAGATTCGTTAATCCTGATCATCCAGACAAAGTTTACCGTATAAGGAAAGGCTCTGATATGGATGAAACAAGCTTCGAGAGCCTGTATGAAGAACTCTTCCAAAATTCCTGATTTCCAAAGGTTTTACTAAAGTATCATTGACCTGACCTTTATTCCACGATAAAATTACCAGTAAGCACATTATACTTGGTGCAGATTTACTTTGATGACATTATTTTTAGAATCCACAAACCCGAAATTTTTCAAAACGTTTTGAAAATTAATGCACGGTAGATTTGAGATTCCTTAATGGGGGAAATGAAATCTTTCTAGGAATTCAGATCCATCAATTTCCCCATCTGTAATCTTTATCAATCAGGACCAAATATATCTTTAGAGATTCTAAAAAACATGGTATGGAAGAATAGGGAACATAGCATTGTACACCAATGGCTACGAAACCTAAATTAGATGCCAGACTATAGTGGTGAACCCTAGACCAAGACGTGACTACCATAGCGAAAATCGGGTCACTCATGTATCTGAACAACTAGTAGACCCAACATAGTGCAAGCTGTATGTTTATGTGCAAGATATTTAAGAAAGAACCGACTGAAAAACACCTCAAAGAGGTTAAACGGATCTTTCCAATAGTTAAGAGGTACCATTCACAAAGAGACTCTCTGGTATCCGAAAGGTTCTGGCTTTGAACTAACACATTTTTAGATGTCGATCATGCCGTTGCCGTTGATCTACGCAAAATGCACTTCTCGAGGAATACAGTTCCTAGTGAAGCTAGTCACTGGAGGTCAAAAAATAAGACTGTACTGCAAATGTCCTTCCGCAGCAGGCTAAATACGTGGCGTTATCTGCAAGTTGTTGCTCAAGTAATGTGGAGCGACATAGCTTCAAGATATGCATTCAACTAAACAACAAAAACCGTTGTATTGCGACACTCAGTCATCCATGAGCAATCTCAAGCAACCCCGGTGCAGCAATCCGTTATCCAAGCATATCTAAACTCGGTATCACTTCATAAAGGAACAGGTTGAAATGGTATAATTGAATTATACTTTGTCAGAACTGAAGTTAACGGGGGTGCTCAAATAGAGCTGATAAATTACTAAAGCCTTACCCGAAGATAGTTCAGTAACTTGTCGACAAATTGGTTAAAGAGAAATTTGACTCTACTGAACTGGACGTTTGACGAAACGAATCTGCTTGATAACCCATCAAACATCGACTTGTACATATTTTTGAAAAAAAAAATACAACAATATAAAAATTTCAAAAAGAAAAATACAAAAACATAAAATTTCAAAAGAAAAATTTCAAAATCAAAAATCAAAAAATGTCTCAAAAAATATTCTTCTCGACATGTCTCTTGGAATCGATAACATTTACGTACCTAGAAATGTTGATTAATATCGACATGGGCGTGTAAATGAAGTTCGAACAGGAGTTTCAAATGCTTTCAAAACATGTCATTTCTAATTTTTCTTGATGGCTTATGTGCAAATATCAGTACGTAACCCGGACTTCAAATAAAGGAAAGCTTATCATAAAGATAACTTATACCTAACAACGAGAAATTCAACTTTTCTCGTCTTGAGCTGTTCTAACCAGACATTCACAAATTTTAACTTAAGAAAAGGACAGTGTAACCGCATAAGTGCGCTTACCCAATAAAGTAGAGAAGATAAGTCTTCCTAACCATGATGTTTTTCAAAATGTTGAACACATTTTTTCAAGAATTTCTCACTGACGATTAATAATCTTTCAAAATTATGTGTTCAACACTCCATCTTTCAAGGGGGGGGGGAGGGTTTCGAAAAACAACATTTAATGAGTATTGGATACTATCATCTGACGACCAATCTATTATTCAAACCATTCCCCAAAAAGTCTCTCAATAACAACAAGATAAAAATGAATAATTTCAATAGAATGAATAGTTAATAAGATGACTAAGTGTTCAACCTCAATTATATTCATTGAATACAACTTGGTATCATTGTTTTTGGTGTCAAACATATGTAAAATTTGAGGGGACAAGTTTTATGTTCCGATGTAATTCATTCTAAGTAAAAGATTCCCCATGGTATTTCAAGACATATATTAATCACAAAATATTTCAAAAACTAAAGTGCATTAGTATTTAAAATAAGGGAGAAATGAATTTAAAATGTGATCTTGTAAAAAATAAGTGATCTTATATCGACTCAAATGCTTGATACACTTCGAAAAGGTTTATGGTTTACGATCTCATACATACACAACATCCTTATTTCATGGACGATCTGAAGTCATAAGTGGTAAGAGTAAGGTATTTATCCTATGATCCAACTAGAACCGAGGATCTACCCAAGACACACAAGATAGAAATAGCAGTCCTTAGGAATGATTGGAGATGAATGTGTATAAGGGAAGAATGCCGACTAAGATTGAGCTAACACGGAACTTCAAACAAGGTGTTAGCAATGAACTCTTGGTAAGCATATGAAGGGATTGAAAGAAGGAAAAAGAAATGAATGATAAAGGGTGAAAAGAAAGAAGCCCTCCACACAACTTAGGCAGAAACCGGGTCAATACATATGCTATCAGAATCACAATGTTGATTGCTGACATTGAAGACGACATCATGGACCCAGTGATGCAATGCACAACCCTTCCCAGCCATTCGAGTTTCTCTCAAAAGAAACTTGTCTCATTTGTCACAGAGATACACTCGACTACTATTGACTTTCTCACTCCGAGTTAGTTAATATTGAATAGGTGGCAGTCTGCTCCAGCCTCCGATTACTAAAACCAAAACGCACCAAATTTGAGTCTAAGAGCCACCAAAGATCTAATAAATAAATCTCATAATGACCATTCCATTTACTAACACGTCGTTGAACACCATATTCACAGCTGTTAACAAGATTCCTAGGCATTAACCCTTATGATTCTGCCAAGACATTCAGAGTGATCCTCTTAAGTATTCACAATACGAATGGAAATCCTTCCAAGTGTCATCATCAACAGCACGCGGTAGTGACTTGCAAGATTCTATATAATCAAGCTTGTGTCAACTGATATCGTAAAGGTCCCGTAATGAATTGAACGACATAATTAAAAGATAAGCAACTATCTGATTCACTCTTACCGTGTTGTCTGCTTTGAGACATTCCAGTAATGAGAACTAGCAAGCATGGCAAATCTAATACATCGTGTTAGAAAGATCCTACGCTTTGAGCTGGAAACCCTTCAAGGAATTCTTTGAATCTACTGATCCACAGGTACAGTAATTATACAGTAAAACGTCCCCTACAAACCGGAGGTTAATCTCTAACCAAGTCTGATGAATGACAAAGCCATATTCGTCCACACGCTTTATTGCTAATTGGTTTATTTTAGGATAATAAAGATGGAGATGAATTATGCCTCATTCTAGCTGGAGTCGGTCTCCATTGCCACAAATGCTGCTCATGCAAATCTACAAAGACATACTATTAGCATCAAGATTCAGAATCATTAAAGTTTCAAGAATTAAAGAACAAAGACTTCCGCACAAACTCTGAATACAAGATCTTCCTTCAAAGATAGCAATCTATTCAAGGGAGATGTTAGCAACTTTCAGATGATGCAAAGCAATGAGAGTCGTTGGTCAAGACTTAAGATCGCAAGGTGGCAAAGACGATCAAGACGGAAGGATAAAGATTTAAAGATCTCAGACGAAAAGACAAAGTCAAAAGACAATGACAAAAGCTTAAGATCATAGATCATAAAGCATGAAGGAAAGCAACCTACAACGTAGACAGAGACAAAGATCACAAGAGCTTATAGTCTAAGAAGCAATCTCATTGATCTCAATCAAAGGATGTGTCACAATGAAACTCACTTCGGGGAGATTTCAAAGCCTCAAATATTGAGTCAAACAATGAAGTTCGTTAATAATTAATATTTGGTCTCGTCACATAAATTAATATACGTTGTAAAAGGCTAGACGGGTAAAACGGGCTCTTATTTGTAATCTATCGTTCCACATGTATCCGGGCGAAAGACCAAGTAAACCCGAGCCCGGCCCTGAATTACTATAAAGGCCTGCAAAGCCTTTTAGTCTAATTATAAATACCTCCTCTCCAAGGATGGAGAGGGGTGTTGGTGTCACTTTTGTAACATTTTCATTTACAAGTAATCCTCCACTTTATTCTCTTTCTCTCTCAAGCAAATCGTAACCACCACAAACACCACTAATCTTCTTCTTATTTATTTTGTGCTATCAAGACATTGAAGTGAAGTGTTTTTAGGGTTCCGACAATTGGTTTTTTCAAAAGTTGAACATAATTTTTCAAGAATTTCTCAATGACGATTCAAAATCTTTCAAAATTGTGTGTTCAACACTCTTCCCTCATATTGTTTTACAAGACAATTATTCTACATTTGGTGTCATTTTTTAAATGAGTCAATGTTTGAGGGAGCTTTTCTGAAAAACAATGTTTATTAATGATTTTAGATACATCATAACATGACAAAATCTTATGTTTCAACACATTATAATTGAGTCTTAATAACATCTACGAATAATAAAGACTATTAAATAGATTGAATGTTATAAAGAAATATTAGAGGTTGAGCACAATTTTTTTTCAAGAATTTACTTTCCGATGGCAATTAAACTCCTTTTCAAAAATGTGTGCTCACAATCGAACCCTCAATTTTAATTCATTGTACAACTTGGTATCTTGTTTTTTGGTGTCAAAAACATAGTACAAATCGAGGGGGAGCAAGTTTTAATGTCCATGTAATTCATGCTAAGCAAACGTTTTTCCCATGGTTATTATGAAGACAAATTTTAATCACAAAGTATTTCAAAAACTAAGTGAATTAGTATTTAAAATAAAGGGAGAAATGTATTTAAAATGTGATCTTTAAAATAATAAGTGATCTTATGAGCTCAAATAGCCTGGAATACTCTTCGAAAAAGGTTTTATGTTACTGATCTCATATCCTACAAAAACATCTATATTTCATCGACGATTCTGAAGTCAAAGGTGGTAAGGTTAGGTATGTGTCCTATGATCCAACCATGAAATCCGAAGGGTATCTACCCAAGGAAACACCCATAGTTTAGGAAATAGCAGTCCTAGAGGTATGATTGGAGATGACTGTCTATAAGAGGAAAATGCGACTAAGATTGAGCTAACACTGAACAATCACAACAAGGTGTTAGTAAATAGACGTCTTTGGTAAGCATTGAAGGGGTTGAAGAATTAAAAAGATATGTTGGATATCATGAGAAAAATGAAAGAACCCTCCACACAACTTAGGCAGAACCGGGTCAATAACATATGCTTGTCAAAATCACAAATGGTTGATTGCTGACATTGCAAACGAACATAATGGACTCTAGTGATGCAATGACAACCCTTCCCAGCCATTTGGGTTTCTCTCAAAGAAAACTTGTCTCATGTATCACGCAGATACACACGACTCTAGTTGACTTCTCACGACCAGTTAGTTTGATATTGAAATAGGTGCAGTCTGCTCCAGCCTCACGTTACTAAAACCCAAAACACAACTAATCGATTCCTAGGCCAAGAGATTCCATAAATAAACTCATTAGGACCATTTTCCATTTCTAACACTTGTTGAACACCAATAAGTTCACAAGCTGTTAACAAGAGTCCTAACGCATTATCCTTGTGATTGTCTAGGACAATCCGAGTGATACTTATGAACTCACATGAAGCTGGAAGATCCTGCTTGAGCCAAGCATCAAACACTCTTGGTAGGGACTTTTTGCGAGATTGATAATGAATCAACTGTGTCAACTGAGAAGAAAAAATGGTGCGGATCAATGTGGAATCAAACTTGTTCCAGGAAATGAATTGACCGTCTTAATCAGAAAGATAGTAACTATCTATTTCACTCTTATCGTGTTGTTTGCTTTGAGACGTTCCGGTAATGAGAACTAGCAAGCATGGTAAATCTAATACATCTGTGTTAGAATAACCTAGACCTTTGAGCTAGGAAACCTTGTCAAAGATTCTTGATTCTTTGAATCTACCTGATCACAGGTACAATATTTATACTGTAAAACGGTCCTACGAAACCGGAGGTTAATGTAACCAAATCCAGATGAATGAGAAAGCCATATTCGTCAATACTTTAATGCTAACTATTGTTTTATTTCAGTAAACATAAAGATAGAGATGGTGGGGATGCTCATTCCAGCTAGAGTCGGAATTCATGCCAAACATTCCATCTCAATACTACAAAGACATACTATAATACGCATCAAGATTCAAGAATCATGAAAGCTGCAAGATTAAAGACAAAGACATCTCCGCACAAACTCTGATATACAAGATCTTCATTCAAAGATAACAAGTCCTATCAAGGGAGATTGTTAGCGAGCATTCAAGATGATGCAAAGTATGAGCTGTCTAGTCAAGACACATATCGCAAGGGGCAAAGACGATCAAGACGAAGGATTAAGATTTTAAAGATCTCGACAACAAAGACAAAGCAAAGACAATGACAAAGGCTAAAGATCAAAGATTACAAAGCATGAAGGAACAAGCCTACAACGTAGACAGAGACAAAGATCACAAGAGCTTAACGACAAAAGCAATCTCATTGATCTCACAAGATAGTCTACAATGAACTCACTTCGGGAGATTGGTTAGCCTCAAAAATATTGGTCAAACAAGGAAGTTCGTGTCATTAATAGATAAGGTCTTGGTCATTAATTAATTATACGTTGTAATAGGCTAGACGGGTAAACAGGCTCTTTATGTAATCTAATCGGTCACGTGTATCGGGCGAAAGCCTAAGTAATCCCAAGCCTGGCCCGTAGAAACACCAAGGCATGAAAGCCTCTTGGTTTTAATTATAAATACCCCTTTCCAAGGATGGAGAGGGTGTTGGTCTCATTTGTATTTTTTGCAAGGTAATCAACCATCTCTTTTTCTCTCTTTATTTCTCTCTTTAACTTCTCTCTAAAATTCTTCATATCTTCTCATCTTATTTTTTCTTGTTCAAATGGTGAAGTGAAAGTGATATTGGGTAACCGATAGTTAACCTCCCGTTTAAACCCTTTTCCACTCTCCATCTTTAGAGTGAGTGATCCACTAAAACCACCGTAGAGGCCAAACCTTAAGAATTCACAAACCAACTAATAGTTTTGTTACACCTTACACCTTAAAACCTACCTTGATCTATAACGTTATAAATTTGCAGTTGCTAGTTGCTATAAAGTGGAACAGTATATAAATCCCAAGTCTTTGTGTCATTTTCTATCTTTGGTGCAGTTGGAAATTTTGCACATTGCAAAAGGGAATGGTATATTCGTAAGTCAAAGCTCATGTGATTTACTACCGTCACAATAATTATTTGTGAAATCCCGAAGACGAATGAACAACGAATTAAAATATCAGAATTATTTAAGATCGTGAAGATGGTGAAACTACACCGAGATTTGAAGTATAGTTAGCAAAAAAATGAAAAAAATGAGAAAGATACAAAAAGAGAAGAGAGAGTTTGAAGATAATCGTTTCGCAACTACCGAAGGAATTACACGAAGGATCGATTATTCGTTGATACGTCTAAAAAATCAACAATGTAAAGTATTATAGAAAGTGGAAGATATCGCCACTTGCCTTGTAGAGTATGTAAAGTTTTGGTATGATTAAGAAGTTGACCGTTACGGGAACGCCAACTTAGGTTGTTGTTTTTTATCAATGATCAAGACGTTGTAAATAGTTGTGTCTTTATCATGGTAACTGTCAAAAAATAAGTGTCTAACAACTTGTATCTTAAGTCTTAATCTATTTGTTTCTTGATTTTTATTTAACAACAATTTACTTATCCCTCTCACCTGATGATTATAGCCGTTGGTTTTACCGAATGAGGAATCATACGAACATGCTGTCTATTTTCGTCGTTAACGGTCAGTATGCATGCTTGTACCTCATTGGGTTTATGACTTGTGAAAGTTAGAATTTCCTACCCATATCATTCTTCATCCCTAACCGTAATTAAATTCATAATGGGATGTGATCGACACTGCATGTCTATCCTGGCGTTCCTAGGTGTGTATGATGGCTTCAGCTGCATTATTGGAGTGGTACTATCTGGTGAAGATTGTAGAAATGATCAAACCGTATGGCCTTTTTCCATACAAAAACCCATATTTACCTTTATAAACTTGGTTACCTTTAGCTTATAGCGTGGAGATGTGTAGTCCTTGCCAAGCTTAATAGAATACTAGTCATATGAACTCAACAATTGAGCGAATTAGTTACCCGTTGGGGGGGGGGGGGGGGGGTTTTTACCACATAATTAGTTGAGTGATTGAGTGTTTTCATCTTCCTATTTCGTGAGGTGTTTGGTTGTGTACTTGTAATAGATCAAATAAGTACTTTAACAGAAAATATCCTTAGGGATACATTTTTTATAAACTTCTAAAGGCTACTTGAGGACAAGTAGGATTCAAGTAAGGGGATATTTGATGACATCAAATAACATCTATTTTATAGCATCATTATCCCATGTTATTAACCCATTTTGTATAGTTATTGCAAAGAAATGTTAACTTAATTGTTTATATTTAGAATTGGAATAAGTATGGAAGTAATTGGTGAAAGTTAGCAAAAGGCGTGCATTCT
The DNA here is from genome assembly GCA_026074375.1 of Tanacetum coccineum. Classification (NCBI taxonomy): domain Eukaryota; kingdom Viridiplantae; phylum Streptophyta; class Magnoliopsida; order Asterales; family Asteraceae; genus Tanacetum; species Tanacetum coccineum. The sequence goes on from BQNB010030386.1 coordinate 17,142, forward strand.
GGAACTTAAATGAATATATTTTGAAGATTACTATTCTGAAGACCAATACGTCGTATCAATCAAGGAAGATACGGTGTATCCGTGCCTGCACTTACCAAAGACCACAAATAAATAAATATCAATATGCCATATTCAAGATATGGAATCAATATAATATTCTGGAAGACACCAGTCGTGGTCCCTACTCCAAAAATTCCTAATAACGACCATATCCAACACATGATACGCCGGTTCCAACCCGACTTCAGACCTTAAAATAAGAAACCTCACAACAATTTAGGTGTGCTAAATCATATTCTCGATACCTAAACCTTAAAAGTTGATTTTCAGAGGAGAAAAGGAGCAGAAGAGGTCGAGCAAAGTTATCAATTCCATAGGAGACAACATGTAATTCCGTATACTTTAGTAATCGTTCAGCTTTTGGTATCATTTGTTAACTCGGTTAGTTTACCTAGGCTAAATAATTGCTCTTGTATTTATTATGACAATTAAGGTCTAAACCTTTCATGTATTAGCCTTTATTATGAATATCTGAATGTTTGGTATTTATTTATCTCCAAATTTCTTTGATTTATTGTTTGATGCTTGGTTTATGTTTACAATTTATACTTATGTTTACAACACGCGCTTTTTGTATGCCACCTATCATTCAACTGGATCTAGTGACCCCATACCAAGTATAAATCTAGAGAGTCTGCGGGATAGCTCTCCATATAGTGATATATACATCTAGAATCATAGTTACACAAATATTGTCCTTTTAAGTCTGTGTCTAGGATACGCTTCGGGCTTAACTAGTTAATTGGATATTGCCAATAGTTTATTGATCGTGTTGACTAGCAGGTGACCTACATAATTCAACAAGTAACGTTCTGATTCCATTGGATAGTTGGACACGTGGACTACTAGTGTATAAATTGCCATTAAGCAGTAAGTGGGTAAAGTCTATATGAGCTAGAGTTTAACAAGATCACCATTGCTTTAATCCCTAAGATAGATTATAATCAACAAATAAGGATGCTTTATACGGATGCTTTAATTATGACAGAATTATTGTGTCTAGGTCTTAGGATGATGTAACACATAAGTCTTACGAATGATATGCCACCTCGAGAGAAGAAATCATTGCACTTAATAAACAAACCAACGTTCTAATCGGAATAATAATGGTTAATACAGTTTTCTTATATAAGGTTTGACCACTCTTTCATCTTTTGTTAATTAGCTTGCGTGGGTTAAAGTGCCTTGAATTGATTATAGACACCAACCAAACCGTGCCAGTCTCTCAGGCTGAAAATCCCCTTTTCCCGTTAGAATTAGGATTTAGACTGACATAGGTTTAACATAGGTTTAGAATGGAATAGAATTAACATAGATTAGATAACCAAGATATTAATTAAATTGATTGATTTAACCTCGCTTCAAGTGTTCGACACCCTACTTACCATGAAACTACTACTGATCGGGTACACTGCCCGTTAAAGTGTTGTTTTTGGTTTAGTCGGCAAAATATAAATTTAAAACTTGAATCATCTTAAATATACCATACAACGACATCACATCAGTACCCAATAATGTATAAATCGTCGTATTCTACACGTATAAATCGCCAGAATCAAACAGTGTGTATAAAAAGTTGTCTTCAAAAACTTCAAATCACTTAAAGACATAATTTTTGACGTTTTTACTTGATTTCACTTGTACTTCTTGCTATTCTAAGACTAGGAGAATTTTAAAAACACAAACTTTATGGTTTTTAACACAAAAAATTTGAAATCAAGATTCTTGTACCCAAAACCCTTTTTCGAACTAAAAACAACCAAAAGATGAAGATTTTTGAGTTTTTTAAAGTTTTTCTTGTACAATTATCCTATACTAAGATAAACAAAGATGAAAGGTTATAGCTTGATGGTTTTTAAACCCACTAAAGATGAAAATCTCTTGATTAGGTACAAACCAAACGGACGCCTAAAACAAGTAAGAAAAACGCACACAAAACCAAACTAAATCACTCCATGGCTCTTGATACCAATTGTAGAATATAAGATTTATCTTATCTCATAATCAAATGACAAGAAAACTAGAGAGAGAGTGGAAAGATTGAACACTTTAGAGAGAGAAAGTAAAGAAAGCAATATTAGATTAGAAATATGAAAGTAAACAACCAACCCTCTCCAAGGTGTGGAGAGGAGTATAAATACATCTAGAGTGGCCGGCCATGGACCCTTAATAGGCTAACCACAGGCCTTGGGCCTTACTACCTTATCTAGGTTCCAAAAACTATACTACGAGCCCATCTTTACGATATTATGGAAGCGACCGATACTTTTCGTATTCCTAACATTGGCCAACCTCTAATAGCGCTATCCATAATATCTACACTCTTGAACGGTGGAGCGCAACAAGTACGTTTAAATTGGGTAAGAACAAGAACCCAATGGGGGACTTAAACAAGTGGGGGAGAACAGGATCCGACACACCTAACACTATATCCATGCACCTTATGTATTCATGCACAATTTGCAAAATCTCATTTTAATAAAAGTCATACGTATTAGAAATATAATACGTCAAGTTTAATATTAACCAAGTCTTACATATTATAAAATAATATGTGAAGCCCAAAAATGTACAAATCATACGTATATCATAAGATAATACACAAAGTCTCAATATGGCAATTGACAGACTTAAAATCAGTTTATAATATGCAATAAAAATCAGTTCATAGTATTCAAAAGTAGTTTAAATAGTCCAATATAGTTCTAAAATGTCCAAAATGTGCAAATAGCTCAAAATAGTCCATATAGTCCAAATAGCTCAAAATAGTCCACATAGTCTAAAAAGTCCTAAGTGTTCTTAAAACAGTACTAATCATGCATTTCATCCCAAAACGTATAAAATATTAAAAAAGAGAGGGGTCGCGAACTCACCTTAACCAAAGTAATTACGAGCACAAGAACGAATATGACCAAAACATGACCTAGGAACCCAACGAACGCGTGTCTCTACAATTGACCTATAAACAGAATGTGACACTTATTAGACTCTCAACGATATGCCCTGACTTGACAAAAAATATGGTTAAGTCAAAAATACTAGTTTCGTCGTTAAATAACATTTTATGCTTATTGTCTTAAAAACTCAAAATTGTCCCGATTATCTAGTCGTAACGGACAACCAAATTACTAAGTTAAACTTTCCCACTGGTCAAGCACTTCTAATATATTAAAATACTGTGTCTTAGGTATCTCCTAGAATTTTCGTGAATATTATAAAATACTTTTACCCGATCTGTTTGACCCGACTCCGAAAACGGTCAAATCTAAACGTATAAAAATATTTTAATGATCAGAGGGTCTAAACAAGGGTTATTTGAGTTAAGCCAATGGGAGACTATAAATAACCCTTAGAAGTATCTCCCACATCAGTTTCAAATATAGATTTATCCTAGTTTATGATTTCTAGCCATTTTATTACAAGAGTTGAAAGCAGATTTTTAGGCAGATTTGACACCTTACACCATTTTGCAAATTTTACTAATCAAACTACCTCATCTATTTAAAAATATTACATTTCTGAAAACTAGACTTAAAACACTTGATTTTAGACTCTTGAACCAAGTCAAAACACTTATTTATCATCAAATTACACGCCAATCAAAATAACATAAAAATAAAATAGTGTGCTGATTGAAATTATCTTTGACTAAAACAAGTCCAACCACCAACCATGCATACAAAAACGACTCCACTAACACCCACAATCATTTTATATGTGTCTTAACACTATTTTGGTCCAAAAATATCACAAATACATATATGAATATAAATAAAATTAAAAGAAAAGTAAGAATAAAAACAATGTAACAATTTCCTTACAAGAAAAAAAAATAAAGATGATGGTTACAACAAGAATCAACCAAGATTTGTACTAGCACTTTAACCCAACCACAATCCTTATATGAACCCTTATTTACCCATGAAGATAATAAACCATAACCCTTGAATAATATGCTTCTTTAATAATTTGTGTGAATAAAAATTCAAAAACAACAACTAGCCTTGAAATCCTTTCATTCTATATAATATTTTAGCAAGAATCAAATATGAAGTGGTAATGGTGTTGTTGATTTGTACGAAAATCAAGGGAGACAAGGAAGGAGTATGTGATTTTTTTAAGAAATGATATAACATGGTGTTGTTGTGGTAATCTAAGCATGCAAATACTTGTGTCTAAGATAGACACATATGGGTGATGACACACCACTATATGGACAAAGATTATAGGTTTTATAAATTTTTATGTTAAATTTGGTATAAGTGGGTATTGTTAGGGCTAATGAGTAAAATCGTAAAATATTGTAAGAGTTTAGGCGTAACCACAGAGAGAAAACGTAAATGATAAAAATAGAATTACAACATATGGGATACTTATCTAAAATAATTAAAATACGTAGAGCACGTAGACTAATACTTAGTCTAAATTTAGGTTCACGTTAAATATACCTTTTACGACGTATACAGGATAACCTATCCGATTACCCGTAAAAGTTAATTTATGCCAAAATAAAAATAAAAATATATAGTAAATGTATGAGGTTAAATAATAACCTAAAAATATGGATCGTTGCTCAAAGGCACGCTCGTAATCGAGGTTAGATTTAAAGACAAATTAAGCCAAAATGATCCGATAAGCACAAAATAATTTACACAAGTAAATTTAGTCAAAGCCGTTATAACAACGCTAATGATTGTTAACCTAAGCTTGACGGTTGTCACAATATAAGAATTCTATCTTTCTCATTTACCAATCTTGATACGTATCGTTATTCAATATGAGTTCCTTATGTCTTGGTACGCTTTGTTGACTCTTTTGTTGGCATTTCCTATCAATATAGATATTCTATCCATTCTTTTAAGGATTCTTATGACATTTGATCTGCATCTATCTTCATCTCTGAAATCCCTTATATGTTTTCTAGCCTTTGATTCGATATTCGTTTGCTACTATATTCGATAGTTTGTAACCCTTAGAATTCGTTGATATACGTTTTATTTGACCAAGTCACTTCAAGAAGAAGGATGGTTCATTTCGAATGTACATACACTATCGAGAGTTGGACAAGCTGACCATCAAGAATCTCCTCAGGATCGACGACTTGTTCGACCAGTTACAAGGTTCATGTTATTTCTCTAAGATAGATCTTTGTCCCGGTTATCATCAGCTAAGAGTACACGAAGTAGATATTCCAAATATCGCATTTAGGACGTGGTATGGACACTTTAAGTTTACGGTTATGCCTTTTAGGTTAACCAATGCACCAACGGTTTTCATGGACTTAATGAACTAGGTGTCTAAGCAGTATCTAGAAAAGTTTGTCATTGTGTTTATCGATGATATATTGATCTACTCAAAGTCTAAGGAGGATCACGAAGTTCATTTGAAGATAGTTTTGGAGCTGCTCAAGAAGGAGAAGTTGTTGCCAAGTTTTCTAAGTGTGAATTTTGGCTATAATTTTATCGGACACGTATTTAACAACAATGGTGTTCACATGGACCCTAGTAAGATAGAAGTAATGAATAATTGGAAAGTACCTAAGGCGCCATCCAAGATACGATCATTTTTAGGATTGACAGGCCACTATCAGCGTTTCATCGCTAATTTTTCTAAGATTGCTAAACCCCTCACTTTACAAACACAAAAGAATCAGAAGTACGAGTGGGTGCGAAACAAGAAAAGGCTTGATACAAAATCAATATAACATAGAAAATGCTACACTAGAAAGTTTTAGAGAGAGAGTTAGGTGACGTGAGGAGAGGAGAGGGATAGAGGAGAGAAAGAAAGAAATATTAGATTAGAGAGAGAAACATCAACCACCCTAAATGTTTTCGTAAGCCTTCCTTTTATAGGTAAGAAGAAAGGACTTAGAGGCAATTAGGGTAAAGTACTTATTACATGCTAGTCCTTCCCTATTTTCACTACTTAATCCCTATTTTATTAATCTTTGATAAATGGCCATGTAACCAACACTTTTCTGTGTTTCTAACAATCTTACCCTAAGGGGCGATTACATAGGCCTTACAAAAGTACGGGGATTAACAGTTTTGGGTCTTCCTCTAACATACTCCTCTAGCCTCCTAAGCTACTCTCTACGCTTGAGTATCTTGTCAATCTTGTCAACCATCTCATTTGATTTCTAGACATCCATGTCAGTCCAGTCTCTTCCCTTCAACTGTTTGCTACCAGTACCCATCTTGTTCCTTTTTACCATGTCAACCAGGTTCTCACGAATCTTGATAAGTGTACCATCACAGAATTTCTTTAGTTCACTTAGCTTCATAAAGGATTTGATATTGTGTTGGTTGAGATACACAACTCCTTTATGTGTTCCAGACACTGTGAATGGTATCCTTTGGTCGATTCCTTCAAAGAACATCATAGGTTTGGTAAGGTTGAGAGTTTGCTGATAACTTTCCACTCTTAGTTGAATATCTTCAACCCTGTTTTGAATTACGACTCTTCTGATGAATAGGAGAAGTGTATTGTTAAAGTCTTTTACAAATTCCAATGGGAGATGGTGAAGTTTATCTTGGAGTTAGAGCAAATACACGTCCTCTACATCATTTAAACTAAGTCTAGGAAGATCTGCGTAGCTGAACTCATACTCTTTATCATCGTATTTCCTGACTACAATTGATGATAGGAAACCATAACCCTATTTCTTCTTTACCACTACATGAAAAACTGATTTGATTTGTAAATCTGAGTAGACGCTTCCTTCAGTTCTGGTACTCATTTCTTCTTTGAAGAAGTCGATTCTGCTATCTTCCCAATGGTGAATACCATTAGCGATTCAAATATGTAACGATGAGTTTCTTTGCTTCATCTATCAGAGATCATATCTTCTATGCCTTGTTTATAGTATCTGGCAGCATAGTGCTTGGTGATACAAGTAGTGTACTTCTCTTCCGTGCTTAGACACATACGGTACTAGAAATCGTTGTTGTAGAAAGAAGGATGTGGTTTTGTATTTTTGGACATGTGTCATTCAAATGATCTGGGTTTTGACACTTCATCTTCATCATTGTTCCACTTTGCTTCTATTAATACTGCTGCTTTGAGTTGATCAATATTGTATTCGAGTTCTACATCATTCTGGTACTACTGTTTTAGCCTTTTTAGTCCTGCACCTTCAAGATCTGCTATTGTAAGCCCGTCCTTTTGGAAGATTGCTTTAATCTTCTTTACTATTGTGACAGTAGATGGTCCAAGAATATGATTCTCATTCTGATCAATATCTGATTTCAAGAGTAAATTGAACCATGTCGTTCTCCTTTTAGCATTAGCTAACCCCGACTTCTTTGGAAACCATTCTGGATTAGGATGATTCAAAACATATTTATCTTCTGGGTCTAGGGGTTGGATGGCAGGAGTGTTAACTTATGCATGAACCATGGGAGATTTGTTTCGCCTTGATGATCTAGAAGAAGGTTCGTCGACACCTTTTGACGTTTCTTCCAGTTCTCCCCCTCACGATTATTTGGAGGATCCTGATTATCATGATACCTCTTGTGAAAGGATGGTTCTGCATCTTGAGCATTAAGTGCATCATGATCTAGAGTGATGGATTTATAAAGGGTTTCATAAAGTTGCTGAGAGTAGTATGAGTCTCATTTGACTTATTCAAGTGAATTCGGTTCAACAATTTTAACTTTAGATCTATTTTCGAGAGATCATCAGTGGAGGTGGATGATTAAGTGAATAGATTGATTTGATTGTTTTTCATTACTTCGAGCACAAAGGTGTTAAGACGAGGCTTAACATAGTTTGCAACGACTTTTAGGATATGAGTAGGTAGAAGCTTCTTTATCTCTGTCAGAACTCTTGCTTGGACAGCTCTTTCAAATGCTTCAAAAACATTGAAATTTATGAGAGCTTCCAGATTCTGATCATATTCTCTGACTTTTTATGCGACTCTCTTTTTAAAGTTGATCTTCCTCATATTCTTTTTTGCCTTTTGCATCAACTTCTCTGCTTTGGCTTGGAGTGAGCTTGGTTGGGGATATGTGGTAGGATAAGACATTTTAGTTGCTGATAGAGATGATAAATGATGAGCATTCTCATTTGGGAACATTTCCTGCAATAAAGTTTTTGTTGCTAGAACACCTACATGTGTACCAATTGGTACTTCGGATGCACCTAATATATAGCTTGTTAGATCAGGATGTCCCTCTGGGTTATGCACCATTGAGGTTGTTTGAGCATCAATATACACTGGATGAATCATAAAATCCGTCAATTCATTTGTAGGTGTTTCATCTAGCAAGGTCTGAATGAAGTATAGAGAGGAACTTGTAACCGTCAGACTAAGGTAGGTAGAATTGGGTGTTGCAGTAGACTTGTTATACATGAACACTCCATACCTTGCATCATCATCATCTTCATATAGATTATCATCTAATAAGTCCATATCAGATTCGTCAGGATCATCAGTTTCATTTGCACTTTCCTTCGTTTGAGGATTTGATTATCTTTAGGGTTTTTTGTTTTTTAAATCGCTATTTGGTATTATTAGGGTTTCGATTGGACATTTCTATTATTAATTGCTTGCATTCATTATGGAAGTCGGTTGAGGGGATGGATCTATAATATCGAATCCTAATCTCAGTTAGGGTTTCTATCGCATTTCACTTAAGGCGTAGTAAGTTTTGTTTTTTTCCTTTGATTTTCTGTTTGTATGTATCTGATGCGATTGTATTACTTGGGTTTTGTTATGTAGAATTTGGCTGATTTGAATAAGAGAGAGGTGGTTTTAGAAGGTGAAAAGAGGCTGCTGCGTAGCATTGCTACACACATGAATAAGATGACGAGGAAGGGTGTAAACCCTAACACTTCGTCTGATTTGAGTAGTTTGAATGAAGCACAACCTCAAACGGAGGTTAGGGGTTCTAATCTACAAGTTAGTTCACGACTGATTAACAAGACTAATGTTGAGACATTATTTGGGGTATAGTTTACTTCTCTAAGTGATATTGATGATTTTTCTATGAGTATTAAGGAAGGGAAGTATGCGGATATTTTGTCTACAATGTCTTCTGCTGACATTGATGCTGCTGTGAATGTGATTAAAACTATTGGGAAGAAATTTTAGGATGAAGTTAACAAGGATGGTGGTACGCAACTTAGTAGTAGTCCAAAGGTGAGTACTTCTTCTCCTTTGGTTTCTCCGTCTACTACTATTAACGTGCCCCGTGAACTGAATAGTATTGATGTTGCTGCCACTTTTGGAGTTCCATTAACTACTGTTGGTGACTTGCACAAGTTAATTAATGACATTAAAGCTGGTAAACATGAGGAGTTATTATCTGGGAAGACTAATGATGATCGTATGGAAACCTTGGATGCATTAGGTTCTATATGTAATTCAATTCAGGCTAATTGTAATAATCTACCTAGTAAGGCTTTTCCTAGTGATCCTATTATGCAATTGGTAGACATCAATACCAAGTCTACATCCTATGTTGGTGCAGCGGGTGCAAGCACTATGGCACAACCTCAAGTTAACTCTAACTTTCGTCCTTTGGTGGCTGATCCTGTCTTTAATGGTATTAACATCTCTATTCCCCGTAAAGTTGTCAAAAAGGTTGGTGCACGTTTAGAACATACTCTTTATGGTTACTTTATTGGAAAGAGATTGGCGTTTCCAGTTGTTGAATATTATGCTCGAAACAACTAGGGTAAACATGGGCTGAAAAGAGTCATGATGAATACAAAGGGCTTCTTTTTCTTTAAATTTAAGTCTAAGGTTGGTTTAGAAGCTGTTTTGGAGAGTGGTCCTTGGATGATACGTAACACTCTGATCATTCTCAAGAAATAGTCTATGTCTACTAGCTTGCTTAAAGAAGAATTGACTCGCATTCATATTTGGGTCAAATTGCATGATGTTCCGCTTCAAGTTTTTGAAGAGGATGGTATTAGCTTAATTGCTACATTCATTGGAAAACCTATTATGCTTGACTCGCACACTAGTTTCATGTGTAAGGATTCGTGGGGTAGAAGTATCTTTGTTCGGTGCTTAATTGAGGTTAATTCGGAGGATGATCTTGTGGATAGTGTTACTATTGGTATTCCCTCTCTAATGGAGGATGATTTTACTAAAGAAACTATCCGTGTTAAATATGAATGGAGGCCGCCCAGGTGTGATGAGTGCAAGATTTTTGGTCATGTCCATGACCATTGCCTTAAAAAGTTGGTGATTCCTCCTATTGTTACTACTTCTAATGTTGTTGCTCCTACTGTTGAAAAGTCTAATGATGGTTTCCAAACGGTTGGTAAAAAGAAGAAAAGGAAAGGTAAATCCAAGTCTACTAATGGTGGTCAGTTTATTGGTCCTTCTATTAAACAAACTGTTAGATATGAGCCAAAAGCAACTACAATTGCACCAAATAAGGGAGCTACTAATGTGAGTAATCCATCTAAATCGTCATCTATACTGAAGACTGCAGATACTTCTCCAAAGAATGATAATTTCACCATATCTAATTCTTTCTCTGCTTTGAATGATGAAGAAGAAGATGATGAAGAAGTTGAAAATGTGTATGATGAATTGGCTAATTTAGTTCCAAATATAAATACCGCTAGAAGTTCATCTTTCACGTCTGATGCTGGTTACTTGTTCATATAAAAAAGAGTCATCTGTTCAGTTGCATAGTTAGTCCACAAGAGTTTAAATGTTTATGGCATGTTCATAAACACTAGATTTATGTGGTTTAATCAAGCTTTTTAAGCTTGAGGTTAAGTATTTATTCAGCCACATTCCATATGTACTTAACATTTTTGGTTTTAATATACTTTACCGGGGTAAACCTTTACCCAAAAAAAGTCTAGAGAGGAACTTGTAACCGTCAGACTGAGGTAGGTAGAATTAGGTGTTACAGTAGACTTGTTATGCATGAACACTCCATACCCAACAGCATCATCATCTCCTTTTGGATTATCATCAGATAAATCCATATCATATTCGCCAGCATCATCAGTTTCATTTGCACTTTCCTCTGGTTTGTCTGAACTTGAAGAGTAGAGTATTTCATCACTATCAGTATATGATGATTCATAGTATTTATTGTGAACAACAATTCATCTTCATGCTATAGACGTGGTTGCTTCTTTTGCTTCAAACTCTCAAGTCTGCTAGCTTTTGATCCTTTTCGTAAGTCTAACAAGCCGAACTTGTTGGATCATCAACTGCTGATGACTATGATTATGTCCCCCTACTGCTGCATGTGTATCTATAAACCAGTACGCAATTTGGCTTGTCAATTGGTCAATTTAAATCCTTCGACTCATTGAGTGTGCGGTTTCTTGAATACTGATTGGAATTTATAAGTTCATCACCTACAACGTTTCTTCACGATAGTCCTGAGATCTGGTTTTCATTTGTGCACAACATACTATCTTGAGTGATGATTGGGACATTTCACTACTGATTCACCAAAATACGTAATTACTTTTCCTCTTCCCACTTTTGACTAAGATGCATGTTGCTCTTTCTGTTCATCAACAATTTGAGCGTTCATCGGACTTTACAACACTTTCTGAGATAACTTTCTTACCATATAGAATTATGTATCCTTCGAAATTCTTTGTTACATCACCTCGATTACTAAATTCGGAATATTCATTCCAAACTTGTAGTCACCATAACAGTGTTAACAATTTTGTAACTGCGTTGATCCTCTTGTGAACTATCAAGTGGAACATGATATGCGAGATAATACTCTTGTTGATTGATAAGGAATGGAATAATGATAAGCCCGGGGTTTGGGTGTGAATTGGTGGTAACGAGCTTAGACATTATCATGGTCTAGATGATCTTTCACTGTTTTCCCGATTTTAAATTCGTCCCAAATTAATGATGCAAAGTCCAAATTGGCAAAGTGAATGATACCTCATAGTATCTATTGGAAGTCTAACTGTGTCTTAGCATGAGTCTTTTCCTGTAAGACTTTTGTTAAGAACACTCAGAATAGCTCTCCATGGTTGATGAAGTCTTGTAGCGACCATTTTTGAAACAACAATCATCTTTGTTTTCATTCAGGAACTTTCATCATAACCAAGTCACTATCAGTATATGATGAATCATAGTATTTATTGTGAACAACACTTAATTCTTCTTCTATAACTGGTTGCTTCTTTTGCTTCAAACTCTCTAGTCCGCTAGCTTTTGATCCTTTCCGTAAGTCTTACAATGACTGAACTGTTGGATCATCAACTGCGGGACTTTTGAGTTTATGTCCCCACTCTGCATGTGTATCTATAACAGTATCGTCAATTTGGCTGTCAATTGTCAATTGAATCCTTCGACGTCATTGAGTGTGCGGTTCTTGAATACTGATGGAATTTATAAGTTCACCTACAACTGTTTCTTCAGCGATAGTCTGAGATCTTGTTTTCTTTGGCACAACATCTATCTTGAGTGATGTTGGGACATTCACTACTTGATCACCATAATACGTAAATCCTTTTCCTCTTCCACTTTTGACTAGAGATGCATGTTGCTCTTCTGGTTCATCAACAATTTTAGCATTCTCACTTTACACTTTCTTAGCCATATAGAATTTGTATCCTGCGAACTTCTTTGTTACATCACTGATCACTATATCGGGAATATTCATTCCAAACTTGTAGTCACCTTTAACAGTGTTTAACAATTTGGTAATGCGTTGATCATCTTGTGAACTATGCAACTGGGAACTTGATATGCGAGAAATACTCTTGTTGTTTGATAGGAAGTGGATAATGATAAGCGTGGTGAAGTGGGTGTATAACAGCTTAGACATTTTCATGGTCTAGATGATCTTTCAACTGTTTTCCATTTAAATTCGTCCCAAATTAATGATGCAAAGTCCAAATTGGCAGAGTGAACGATACCTCATAGTATCTATTGGAAGTCTAACTGTGTCTTAGCATGAGTCTTTTCCCGTAAGACTTTTGTTGAGAACACTCAGAATAGCTCTCCATGGTTGATGAAGTCTTGTAGCGACCATTTTTGAAACAACAGTCATCTTTGTTTCAGGATCTTCATCATAACCAAGTATCTTAATGAGTTTAAGAATTTGGTTTTTTGAGGGAGGTTTGGTATAAGTGTTGTTAGGATTAGGAGTAGGCATCTGCAATACAGTTCTAAGTAGTCCAGGTGTGAGAGTGAAAGTTTAAGTGTCTAGTTCGAAAGTGAATGTATGGTTGTTTTTATTATGATTGATGGTTATCTAAAACTGGTGTAGGAAGATGATCGGTACGGTTGTAGTTAAGGAAACCGGCTTGTATAGATTGTGGAGTCTTAGAATTTTAACGACAAATCTCAGCATTGTATCGGTGAATATGTGAATCTGAATTGACACGCTGGTTGTTCTTCTTGATGACAAGTCTGTTAGCACGTAGAATCAGCTGTTCTTCAGAGACAATTTCAGCTTGAGAATTTGTTCTTAACATGTTGAATTCTGAGAATAAGATTCAAAATTTGATTAGTTTCGCATGAATACAAACTTAAGAATATTTATTTCATTTTTTATTTTTATTCACTTTGTCTATTTTGTATGGATGGGCATTTCTTTTTGTCCATACTTATATCATTTTCTTTCTCATGTGCCTTTATTCTTGCTTTTGTTGACACAAGACATATGCTCTTTTCTTTTCACATACAATTTTTATCTCTCGTTCTGTTTTTAGTTATCCTCACTTAAGATTGAGTTCTGGGATACTATTTCTACGAGATAAAAGATGGAAGAATGAACGAGAATTTACAATTTTCTCATGCTTTAAAAGTGTTCATCTTTCCAATCTTTAGAGAATTAGCATCATTTGTATGGAAGAAAACTTTTCAGAAAACGATTGTTTCGCATGAGAATAAGTTTTCCTTTTAGTAAAATAACCTTGAGCCCCGAAGATACACTGTTTTGCTAAAGGGATACATTATCAGCTTTTAGGTGACAATTAGCCCTAATAGCCATCTTGATTTATCAGTAACTCTTAGTCAAATTATTTCAAAGTAGACTCAAAAGAACTTTTGTCTTGGAAATTCAGTTTGCAAAGGCATTGTGTTATTTTGAAAATCAATAGATAATGATGTGTAAAAATCTGTAGAAAAAAGTTTATAAAATCTGCACACATCATTACTATTATTTTTGGAAAATCATCTCGAATGAGATTAGTATAGTGATCCTTTTCAATAGTGGGCTAAATCCGAAGATCGAGCATGGGTATTATAAATAATATTCTAGTGCACCGTGGTGAAATTTACGAGATATATATCCAAGTATAACACATTAAATGAGAAAGATAGTTTATATCGACATACTCTTATATCTAAGAGGACTGGGTCACTAAGCTGCTAACAACGATTTTTGAATACCCTCGAACAAATGCAACCCTAACGATGCTAACAATGTAAGAGAATACCCTAGACCGAATGCAACGTAGATCACTGGCATGTCTTTTGATATATAACTTGATAAACTATTTTTGACATTTTAATAGATAACAGATATAACATGTATTTATTCTCATAGAAACATAATCAATTTCATATCAAAAGAACTTAATAAGCACATGATTAAGAAAGTCAAACTTGGTCAACGGTCAAAGTCAATGGTCAACGGTCAATGACATAGTCAAAGTCAACGGTCAAAATCCATAGACATGGTCAAAATAAGTCAACGATCTAATCATCTAAGTTCAAGGTTTTGAGATTAAGTTTACGAGATATTTAAAAATCGTATAAAGTTTACACAATTAAATATATCCATTGTTAAAATCATTTAAATAATTTCGTCCTTTTTCATCATTTTGAAAACGTTAATACTTTTTGAAAAAGTTATTAAGTTTAAAACACTTTTTTTAAAATTTTAAACTTTTTGAATTATTAATAAACCTTTTTATTTTGATATTTGAAATTTTGAATCTTTTAGTGTTTTTTATCAATACAATGTTTGTGAAAAATATATCATTTTGTTCAACACGAGACTCGGGTCAAACATAAGTCAAACTTGGGTCACAGTCCAATGCGCCTTTAAACTGGGTCAAATAATATGAAATGGTGGGCTTGTACATCGGGCCAAACGGTATTGGGCTTGAAACGGGCTAGAGTCTTATTGGGCTTTAAATGGGCAAAGACAATTTTAAGTTTCAACTAATGGGCTTTAGTGGACATGGACTCGGACCAATGACTAACACATCACGTAGGATCGGTCGAACCATGGTGACCGACCGAGCCAAGGATCGGTTGGACCATGGTGGCCGACCTTGCCAAAGATCGGTTAGGCCTTGACCGACTGACCATAATGGTTCGGTTGGACTCGGTTAACCAACCGAGGCATGGGTCGGTTGGCAAGGTTTAACTGATCCATGAGCTTCGGCTCATTTGGCTCGGTTTTGGACTTCAAGTCTTCGTGTGTTAAGATCTTCAAGTCTTGAGATTCAAATTTCACCAAAGACTTCCACAAGTATTTTAACAAACACTTTGTCTTCACCTTCAAAAATCTCTAGTCTTACAGGTTAAACCTTTTTGTTACCAACTAGCAAGATTAATTATATTAAGCTAACAAATCATCACTATACATTCAAACAATCAAAACAAACACAACCTTAAGGTGGTTCGGTTGGGAACACACCACAAACACCACCATTTTGATCAACTTAAACAATGATTCACTTAAATTCGAGTTAACACTAGTTTAATATATCATTATCTACAAAAACCCTCAAGAAAATTTATCATCTTAACACTTTCAATTTTTTTATGAACCCTAAATTAAAAACTTTGATTTTTCAAGATTAGTGAAGAAATGAAAGAATTCTTTTTGCAAGAGTGATCAGAAGATGATTTTTAACGACTTTCGTGTTTTACCTTTCGATCAAAAATAGTTTCTTGTTTTTGCTTGGAGTTGGCCGATCCACAAGAGAGAAAGAAAGAGGGAGGAATTTTTTTTTGGTAAAATGTGAAGTGTGTGTATTTTGGATCGGTTGGGGAGGGTTTAAAAGGGAAGGGATTCGGTTTTTGGCAATATTAATCCCCAAGGGTTTTAAACTCTATTAAGCTACGCCTAAAGTTTATACAGTACCCTTAACACCTTAAATATGAAACTAGCTAGCATATTAGGTCCTAAAAATAGTTAACTAATTAAAGTTGCACTAAATTATTTTAAGCTTAAACCTGTTTTGCAAGTATAGTCCCTGCGTTAATCTCATTAACTCTCCTTCAAATGATGACCATTAAGTGAAATAATCACTTTTCCAAAACCATTTTCACAATACCTTTTGAAAAATTTAATTTTATGAAAATAATTTCTCCCCCTCAAACAAATACCCGTTTTCTATTTAAAGAGATGTAGAATTTGTTTGAGTGTTCAAAATCTCTTGATCGTTTTTCCTGATTAATTCTGATGAATTATTTTTGAACATTTTTTGGAAATATTCTTATAAAAGCTTGTTCTCTCCCACGAACAAAGACCGTAGTCTATTAAAAGATTTCTTGGATTGTTCGAGCATTCAAATTTTCTTGAAAATCTTTTTCCATTTAAATGACAAAACTGTTTCTGATTTTTTATTTCCAGCATTTTTGAAAAATTTGTTTAACTCGAGCATGTTTGATAAACACATTTTGAGGAAAATTGCTCGAGTTAAAGAAAATTAATCTTTTAAGGACAAAATGCACTTTTTCATACATTTTCCTTTTTAGAAATCTCGAGTTGTGTAGCAAAGTATACACAAGTCATATTCTTGAGTTTCAAAACATGGAATGATTTGTTACTTTAAACTCAAGACCGAAAAGACTTCTCTTTTCGTTGTTAAGGATAACTGCACAGAAGCGTACAACTTCCTTTTCTTTAGGGACCAAATTGTTATCTGATATTTAATAACAAACCATAAGAAAATTTGAGAAGACATGTTTTAAAATGTTTTAAACTTTCAGTCAAACTTTATCTAGAATCCCGTGTCATTATTGAATGACATTTCTAAGGTCGTAGATATTATCGATTTCTGAAAGACATGTCGAGAAGATTTTTTATGGGTTTTGAAATTTTCTGATTTTATATTATGTTTTTAAAATTTTATATTTTTGTATTTTGATTTTATAAAATATTTGAAAAAATGAAAATCTTTTTGTTGTTTTTGTTTTTATAAGCTAAACTACGTATAGTACAAGTGATACAAGAAGTAGTAATCAGAATTACTTTTCGTCTGACTCTGCAAGACATTTCAGCTCTTCCGGTGGGATGCTTTGCATACCGAGGCGGTTGATCAGAAATTCAAAGCGTTCTTTCGCGAGTGCTTTAGTGAAGATATCCGCCAGCTGTTAATTAGTCTTAACAAAGTAGAGCTCAACAACCTCATCTTTAACTTGCTCTTTAATAAAGTGGTATCGAACAATGATGTGTTTCGTCCTAGAGTGTTGCATTGTGTTGCAAGATAAAGTAATGGCGCTTTTTAAGTCGGAGTACAATGGGATCTTGTTGAAGTTAAATCCATAGTCAGTTAACTGTGAATGCATCCAGAGGATTTGACCACAACAACCGGAAAAGGATATATACACAGCTTTAGTTGTTGATATTGCGGTATACTTATGTTTCTTGGATGACCAGCTGATAAGCTTTTCTCCTAGGAACTGTGCACTTTTCGATGTACTGCATCTTGTATCTTGACAACCTGCATGGTCAGCATCTGCAAAAGCTGTTAGATTAAAACCGGTTTCCTTTGGATACCACAGACCCATATTAATGGTTCCTTTTAGGTACCGAAAGACCCGTTTAACCGCAGTTAAGTGTTTTTCAGTAGGCTTTGCTTGGTACCGGGCACACATGCAGACGATAAACACTAGATCAGGGCAACGTGCTGTGAGGTAGATTAGGGATCCTACCATTTCTCGATAACAATTTGGGTCAACTAGAATCCTGTTTGGATCCTCATCAAGTTTTGACAGCCCCACCATGGGGATGTCAACATCATCACATTGGTCTAAACCATACTTTTTGAACATTTCAAGAGCATATTTAGATTGATTTATGAAGATGCCTCTAGGACTTTGAGAAATTTGAAGGCCAAGAAAAAATGACATTTGTCCCATCATTGACATCATAAAACGTTTGCTCATTTGATTTGCAAATTTATCACAAAAGATTAGATTAGTGGAAGCAAAAATTATGTCAACAACATAGATTTGTACCAGTATGAGATCATTTCCTTCCTTCAGAAATGTCGTCTTCACATCCATCTGTAATACTACCATATTCTTATGTGCAGCGTATGCTAAGAATATTCTGGTGGCTTCAATGCGAGCGACAAGTGCAAACATTTCTTCAAATTCAATCCCATCTTCCTGACGATAACCTTTTGTAACTAACAGAGCCTTATTTTTTTTAGCACACCGCCATATTCATCAAGTTTCACTTTAAGATCCACTTTAAGCTGATGATCATAGCTTTGTCTGGTCTTGGTACTAATTCCCATACTTCAATCCGCTCAAACTCATGAATCTCCTCTTACATAGCTTCAATCCAGCTAGATTCGATCATGACTTCTTTGTAATTCTTCGGCTATTCTTTAGCTAAGAAAGCATGGAAATAAAACCATAAAGCATCGATAGAAAGTTGACGTCTTGTAGAAATAGGTTTTGATGGATCACCGATGATTGTTGTAAATGGATGATCTTTTGTCCATCTTTTTGTGTAAATTAGAGGTTGTTGGAAAGTGTGCATGTTTGAAGTGTCTACAATCCTTGATGATGACTTAGCTGAGCTGGTGTCTAGAAGAGCAAATGGATTTGTAAATGTATCACTATCAAACTATGTAACTTCTTTATGTAGTTCAACATTTGTATAATTGATTGGAGAGTTTGTTGCTTCAATGTTTGGTGAAGTACTTGGAGAGGGAGCATCTTTATCAATCGAAGTAGAAGAAGACGCTATGGCTGTATCTGATGGAAGTAGAGTTGCAGCAGAAATGGGGGTAGATACAACACTTAGAGGTTTGAAGTATTCATCGAACATTGGTTGAAACAACAAATCCCAGTCATTCTTTGTAGGAGGTTTAGCTGATGTTGACGCAGCTTGGTTAAGCACGAGTCCTGAACTAATGTGTCTAAAAGTCAAACCATTAAGTTCGGGTCTTGAACCATGTTGTATAGAAGCCATCTGAGTAAGTTCATCAAATTGTACGTTCATTGTTTCCATTATTTGTATGGTCCTTTTGTTGTAGATCTGGTACGCCTTTTTGGATGGTGAATAACTGATGAAGATTCCAATATCTGCTTTAAGCTGAAGTTTCCCATGATCCTTAAAATCGTTTGTTGGATAACATAAAGCACCAAAAACGTAAAGATACTTGAGTTCTGGTTTTCTCTGAGAAGTTCATATGGAGTCTTATTGTAACGGGTAATGGATAAGGGAGCGGTTTTGAGTATAACATGCAGTACCTACAGCTTTAGCCTATAGAAATAACAGAGATTTGGAGAAAATAAGCATGGTCCTTGCAGCCTCTACCAATGTGCGGTTACGCCTTTCAACTACGTTGTTCTATTGTGGAGTACATGCAGTGGATGTATTATGAGTAATTCCAACCTCATCCGTGTAATTCCAAAAATTTTGATTAATAAATTTAGTGACGTTGTTGGTATGAAGATATCTTACTGTAGCATTAACATTGACTTGAGCTTGCTTCAAAAATTTGATGATAATTTATGTAGCTTCATCTTTCGTTTTCAAAAACTTCACCCAAGTAAACCGAGAGTAATCATCAACGATGACAAGAATATATCTTTTCTTGTTTATACTTTCTATCCACATCGGTCCACATAAATCCATATGCAACATTTGAAGTTTCTCATTTGTACTAGGTTTAGGATTATCTGGATGGGATTCTTTTTTGATTTTACCTATTTGACATGCCGAACACAGATGATCTTTAGTATACTTCAATTTGGGCATCCCTTTGACAAGACCTTGTTTAGTAAGCTGATTGATGGAACCGAAGTTTAAGTGAGGAATGTTGTCGTTGCCAACCCAGATTTTGTCTTTGAGGCTTGGAGAGTTGAAAAATTAGTGAAGACTTCATCTATCGCATTGAGAATTGTATAAAGATTAGGAACCACGAGGATCCGTTAGTTTTAGATTAACACCTTCCAAGTTCCGTACAAAACAAGTGTGTTTACTGAAAGCTACTTCGAGATCCGAATCACAAAATTGCCCAACAGAGAATAGATTATGACCAAGTCCTTCAACGTAGTAAACACGTAAAATAAGAATATTCCCCATTTGTGAATCTCCATATCCCATAATAGCTGCAAAATGATTGTTGCCGAATCGAACCGTACCAATAAACATGGAAACAAAATTGATGAGCTTATCACGGTGTCCAATCATATGTTTGGAACACCCAGAATTTAAGTACCAAAGAACAATTTCTACAATCTGTATAAAATGAAAGAAGAAAACATATTTACAAAAGGGTGGATCCCTAACTTTTGATTGGGATTCGGGTTGTTAGTGATCCTAAGTGACTCCTAGATAGTCGAAATTCCAAAATGATTGTTCTGGAATCGCAAAGTTTCTTATAAAGGAAAATTAGGAGGATTGAATGGATAACCATATATATTTATATGAGCTCTTAGCAGTGAATTCTTAACAATGGAATATCTCATTATTGTTTCCGTACTAGGAGCTACAGTAGGAATCCTAATGGTGTGGAGTCTATTTCTTGGAGGCACTATAGTGGCAGGAGAGGTTTGAATGATTTTTCCTTTCATATTAAAGATCATACCAGTTGGTTTCCTCTTATTCTTTTATTTTTGTTGACTGATTTGGCCTTTTTATGTTTTTGTAAATTTTTTTAGATAATTTAGACACAAACATTCATGATTTGCAGAAAATTAAACATTCATTATAAGATAAGCAAATAGTATTATCAGAATTCTTGTTAAAGACCAACATCTTAACATTTGCATTACAATCTAAAACATGATTATTTTTATTTGAACTAGACTTAAACTCCCTAGGTTGGGCTTCTATTTTATTCTTTTTGCTTCTACTTGATGGTTGCGGGATCCTATCGTTCCTTGTATTGCTCCTAGGCTCTGATCCGTTAGCATCAGTATAGCTTACTCTTCCTGTGAGGCAAAATAGTGTTGTCAGTCTTTTTCGAGTTGTTATGTTTTCTTTACTACATTAATTTCCTGTGATTGTCTTCAATGTCATTGTCTGTTTTGTTCTTAGGCTTACGTAAGGCTTATTGTTCTTTTTATGGCTTGTAGCGGGAGCCCACTTTTCATTCCCGCTTTGAGTGAAAGGGCATGAGGCACTAACATACACTAACAGTTCTTGAATTCGCTCAGCAAACTTAGAGGCATGACCTATATGTTCATCTAAAGGCTTTAATGCTCTAGCTTCTTCTAATAATTCTTGTAGTGTTGCTACATGCTACTTAGTGACTTTTAGATAATCGCGATGCACAACCCTATTGTTCTTAAAGTACGCGTTGATTAGTTCGGACTCAATCTTAAGCAAACCTAGGGCAAGAACTTTTGTGCATTTTTCAATTATCTTGTTGGTAGTTGATAACGCTCCAAATATACATAAAATATCCCTCTAAAATACATTAAACATATATGTTAACACATGAAATATTGCAAAGTTTGCTTGTTTGTTGTGTAATATTCATATCAGGACCAAAAATGAAGAGAAGGACTTAACGTGCAAAAGAATTCCGTTAAATACACTAACGGTCGTTATATGAAGAATCTAGAAGAGAATTTAAAGAGGAGTTAATGATTGAAGCCAAAGTGCGGTGCACAATTATCTTTGTGCGGCGTACTTCAAGACGAAGTAAATGCTATTTAATTACACACCAAGTGCGGCGCACAATTTTCCTTGTGCGGCGCACTTCTCCTTCAGTTACTCCCAAGTCATAAATGATTGCAATGATTGTGCAACCTTTCACTCCCCAAATTCTAGCAACTGATGCACCATCCTTAAGTATAAATAGAGCATGAAATTCAGGGTTAGAGGCATCCCATTCTTCACTCTAATCATCTATAATCATTTCTCATTAGTTAGTAAGTTGTTCTAGGGAATTGTTGAAGAATAAACCTTGTTCTTCATCATATTCCAGGTTTTAGTAGAGGAAAGTACCATTTGATCTTAGAAGGTTGTGTTGAGAAGAAGTTATAGTGTTTATAGTTGAATTTCCGGGTTGTTGGAATTATTGTTCGAAGGAAACTCTTGAAGAATCAATATATTTTGCTATTGAGTTTGGTATAAACACGTTTCCCTACTTTATTATTATGAATTCTGAATTGTTCATGCTTGTTATGTGTTTTGAATTTTTGAATATGGAGTAGTTTAACATGTTTGTTTGGGAATCATGAGGGAATTATGGATTAAACTTAGATGAACTAATGAATTTTGGAAATTGTTAATATGAAATTGATGTTTTTATACCCGGATTATTTAATAGTCATTTGATCATCATTCTAGCCCGGATATAGGTCGAAAGACTCCGGTTAAATGTCTGATTTCCAAGTTGTTTGTCTATGACAACTAGATCTTAGCCTTGTGAGGATTGGCTAACAAAATGATTATTAACCCGAGTATAAGAAGGTTTAAGGCTTAACCATATGTCTAACGAACTTGGTTAAGAAAGATTATATTTATTATTTCCAAGCTTGAATTGAACTTAAAGCGTTTTTGTAATCAAAATTAAAGGCCGAAAGGATTTTTAATTATAATAAATAGACAGTCGTTTTAGCAAACTACCCATTTCTTTAATCGTTATACCTTTTTTCTTGAACCCGTTATCTATCCAAGTTTATCTATTTTTGTTCTCTTTCTCCCAAACAACATCATTTTATATCTTGAAGTACCTTGAAATCTTTAGATAGTGACAGTCTATAAGATTTATCCTTTCGTAATATAATTGACCCTTTCTAAGAATTACCAATCTCGTGGATCGACCTGGTCTTACCCTAAAATCTATACTATAAACGGGGGTTTATACTTTACCCGTGTGTTAGTTGGAATTCGGATAAAACTAGTATTATAAATTTAAAGCTTTAATAACACATCAAAGTTTTTGGCGCCGTTGCCGGGGATTGATTTCATTCTTAAATTAGTCGTTTTTATATTACAAACCAAAAAATTTCAAAATTGTCGTACAGTTTTCTGGCAAACTGAACCCATTTTTTATAGAAAGTGCACCGCACATAACCATTGTGCGCCAGTTTTTCTGCAAAAACTTAGAAGTACGGCGTACTTTAATCAAGTACGCCACACTTTTGCCCCTTTTACAAAGAGAAACAGTTTTTTTAAGAAGGAGAACACCAAAACACCCAAAAACCCCCAACTCTTAAACTGTAATTGACCATTTTTAAAATGTGAAATTTATTTCTTATGATCATAATAGTCAAAATCTTGTATTATCGTAAATCGTACATTAAAATATAAAATACCAAAAAGAATTATTTGATAGCTTGCTTATTTAAATTTCTAAATGCCTTTGTATATCTCTTATTTACTAAGTGTTGCTTATTTGACTTTGATATAATGCAAAATGAAAACTTAAAAAGAATTGAAAAACTTTATTTGATGTTAAATATGCTTAAGAACTTGAAATTTGCTATGTTTAATAAATATTTAGGATATAATAAAAATAATAAACATAAAAATGCTGAAATTGAAAATTTTAAAAGACTTAAAACTCATAAAGTACGCCGCACTTTTTATAAAGTGCATCGCACTTTCTTGGCTGAAACTAAACAGGATGCTTGTTTCTTCGTTTTTGAACGAAAATTGCTTAAACTTAAAAATGCTATCTGTTTATTGATAATATGTAAATGTAAAAAGGTATTATTATTTGTTTTAACTAACCCACTAATGTTTGTTTTAATGTTGTCTTATTTTATAAGAGTTATGGATCCAAATTCGAGTCTTGGAAAAATTTGCTTAGGAGAAGACGTCGTTGTAATCTCGAGTGATAAAGTTGAAGGATCTAGAGACTGGAACTCTCCGAAATTTCAAGACACTGCTTTAAATGGGTAAAAGAAAGCTATGGTTTTCTATCAGATGGATACCGAAGAGGTTAGCGATAGATTTGTGGCCCCTTATTTTGTCAATGGGCTGGAGGCTTATGATGGTGAGATTAATCTAGGAGTAGAGGAGAATATGATCTCAAATGAGTATGCTGTAAAACTATGCTTGGAGCATGGAGTCAAAAAAGGAAACAAATTGGTCAAAAAGGAACTCATTGTTGCACTCAGAGGTGAAATCTACTTTGTAAAATTCATTATCAACCCAAAAGAAGATGATATTGAACCTGGAGTGATTTTTGGTAGATCATTCTTACGCTTGACCAAGGCAATTACTGATTTCGGGGCTAGAACCATCACTATATACCCTGATATTGATCCATTCTTGGAAGAAACCAAAGAAGAAGGAAAGAGAAAAGATGATTAGGACCATTTGCTTGATTTTAACCTAGATGATATACCACTGTTGGGTGAAGAAGGACTTCCGCCATTCGTATGCAAGATGGGAAAGAGTAGCCGTAATAAGAAGTGGGCAATAGAAAACCTTAACTTTTTCTATCACGAGATAGGAACATCTTCATCAGCTGGAGGTCATTTAACCCAAGAAGAAGCAGCTAAAGAAGCAATAGCAATTAGAATGAGTTGAAAGTTTGCCTTATTAAAGGAAGAAAGACAAATAATCAAGACCATGGCTTATAATAACAAATATAAAAAAATTCTCGATGAAGTTTGGAAAGACAAAGTAAAGTTAGATGGAAAGATTGTAAAAGAAGAAGAGGAAACAGTAAAGAGGATTAAGGGAGAGGCATTAAAAGAAAAAGAAGATCCTAGAGCTTTCATATTTCCTTTAAGACTGGAGGGACAGGTTAACAAAAATGCATTAGCATACACAGGGTCAGATATAAATACTATGCCTTTCTGATTATATGTGCAATTAAGGAGAGATGATATGAAGAAGGTGGATAGAGGAATCACGATGATAAATCAAACTCAGGCAGAAGCTATGGGGATACTCACAAACGTTCTCTGTCAGGTAGGAGTGACTACCTTGATTGCCAAGTTTCTAATCTTAGATATTCCGATCGACCGTGATTCACCAATAGTTGTTGGTCGCGGATTCCTGTGTACGATTGGAGCCATAGTCAATACTCTTGAGAGAATTTTCTCAACCTTTGATGGGTTTTGTCACCAAACCTTCCGTGCTGCAAGATCTGATTTTATGAGAAACGCAGAAAGTGATAGTGATGATGAGGAAGATTACCAGATAAAGAGGAATATGTTTGGAGCACCAATATATGGACCTAAAACTGCACCGTACTTAAACTGTAATGATCCAGATGAGCGATCATTGGCTATACAAACCGTAACTAACCCATTCTGAAAAATTAGTGTTTGGAAGAAGGCAGTTAGTTTCCTTGGCTCGTTACCTGTGCCATTAAAGCAAGTCAATTAGAAGCCTGATTACAAGGTCTCGTATACTAAAGCAGAAGAAGCAACAAGTCAATGGCGAACTAAGATAAGATTGGCTGATCCGTATGGGAACGTTTATTTGCAAGGATTCACAACAAAGAAAATGGACAGGAAATTATCAAAGTACCACAAGTTGAGTGACATCATGTCACCCAACTGGTTTATGGAATAAAGAAGTGAAACAAGTTGGAATAAAGGAGTAACTATATACTCATGTTTTTATATTATGTTTTAAGAATAAAATCATTTGTATAACTCCATAATGGATTACATTTGATGTACGGAATTTAAGTCGATATATGATAATTATTAATATCAAGTTATTATGATGATCTAAAATTATGTTTAGATTATGAAAATTGCAAAACAAGTTTTGTGTGGTTTAATATATGAAATTAAAAAAAAGTATAATATATATGAAAAAGGGAAAGTACGCCGCACTTCAGGGAAGTGCGCCGCACTTTTGAGCGGTTTTCTTAGATAAAACTTGCCAAACACGATTTTAACCCATTATAAAAAAAACTCACACACACACTCACCAAAACCGTCGGGGTTCTAACAAAAACAGAGAAAAAGTTTTCAAAGATCAATCTACCAAGTTTGTAATGATGCCTAGGGTATGTTTATATCATTCCTTAACTTGTTTATTATCAATTTGTTTTAAATTGCTTATCATTTAGGGTTTATAATAATTAGATTAGGAAAATTTAAATCCATGTTTTATATGAACAATTGACCCTTTGAATTAGGATATTTAGAAGTTATTTGATGCATGCATGCTTGATATGGATTAATCTAAAAAACACTATTCATATTATGAATTTACATTTAAAAATAAATTGTTTAAAGATCATAAATTTTTTCATCAGCCCAGAAAGTACGCCGGTTTTGTCCCAAAACCGCCGCACTTTGCCCATTTTTCAGGAAGTACGCCGCACTTTAGGGAAGTGCGCCGCGCATTTTACCTCAGAATGTAACAGAATATTTCAAAGACCAACAAAACTATGACCATTGGTACCAAATCATTTCTAACATAACTATAACTTTATTGTTGATTGTTTTTTTTATGTGAAGACTATGGGAACAAATGATAACGAAGCCGGATCATCACAATCCAAACGCTCAAGACATGAAACCGTGGAAGAGGTATTACTTCCACAAGTTCACCACGAGTTCTTTCTATGGGAAGGATGTAACACAGATGCAAAGTCTAGGTACAACACTAGATTAGCCTAATTACTTTCTAGACACATTTACTCATCTTGTAACATGAATTGGGATGTGCTAAACAGAATGGGTTGTGATGGAGAAATTGATGACATGTTAAGAATTAGGGTTCGTGAAGTTGAATCAGATGAAGAGATATTTATTTTAGTAGCTTGGATTAGAGCTTTTAAAATCAATGAGCCAATTTATCCTGAGCTTTGCCATGAGTTTTATTCTACTTATGAGTTTAATGAAGTGTGTGCTGATGATGAGTTGCAAACCAAGAAGATCATCAAGTTTAGACTTGGTGGATGTGCCTACAGTTTGACTTTGTTGGAGTTTGCTCGAAGGTTGGGACTGTATCAAGCGGTTGAGCTAGAAGAAGATGGTTTTAATGTTTACTTTGAAGGAGGTTTGCGTAATGATGATAATTTTAATGCTCAAGATTGTTGGTTAATCATTAATCGAGAGGATAACCTTAGTTTGTCTAGGAGTCATACTTCTACTATCAGAAAACCAATTTTGAGGGTGATCTATAAAATGATCACTTATGGTTTGTGTCAAAGGATGACCGAGTATGATAAGGTGCAAAAGAATAATTTTGGCTCTTAAGTATTTTTTATGATAGACACCAAAATTGGTATGCAAATGTAGCTTGGGTGATTGCAAGATGGATGAAGAGGAAAGGAGCTGGGACTCAGAGGGAGAGTCAAATTTGTTGTGGTCAATTTATCTCAAAGCTTGCTAGGAAATGCAGGGTGTTGACAGAAGATGTGGTGAGGAGCTTAAGTGCTCTAATTTATTATAGGGATTTGGATACAACTACACTTAGAGATTTGATTGATTCTGATGGTAAACTTATTCCCTAAGATCCACATCAGGGTGTACCTAGAGTTGGTATTCCTAGACCTCCGAGGGCATCTATGCAGGATTTGTATGATAGGATAGATAGGATGGAGATACGCCAAGAGGTGATAGAGCCGATGGAGTATAGGCAGTCATATCACTGGGACAGGTACCAAGGAGTGTTCGAGCACATGGCTGGGGTTTACAGTGCTCCAATGCAGAGAGCCTACAATCCACCTGGGTATGCCTAGCCTTAGTATGACCAGTACTATCAGCAGTACCCACCTCCGCCACCACAGTATCAGCAGCAGCAGCTGGATGATGATGAGTAGTGTCGAGATGACACGAGTTGGTTGTGTGACCGCATATTTTGGGTCACTTATGTTTTAAAAACAATTTCTCTAAAAAAGTATTATTATTATTATGGTGTGTAAAATGCCTCTGTTGGCATTAAAACAATATTATTGTACTTTCTATTAATAATTAATTAGGATTATTATTATTATTTGTTTGGGCAAATGTTTATATTTGTAACAGGAAGAAGAAAAAGAAAAAGAAAGACGCAAAGCAGAAATGACATGAACTAAAGATTCAGAATATCAAACCCAATTGAAAAGTATTATTTCACTTTCCTATTTTATCTTTTTCTATAATATTTTCACATTGAGGACAATGGTCATATTAAGTATGGGGGAGATAAACTGGAAAAGTTAGAATTTTTAAGAAAAGTTAAAAGAAATTCTTGAAAATTACATTTTATTGATCGCATTTAAGCACTCTGACTCTGGATTGATAACATTACTAGCATATTTATACCACCCATAAAAATTGTGAGGTTTA
Organism: Tanacetum coccineum; assembly: GCA_026074375.1. NCBI lineage: Eukaryota > Viridiplantae > Streptophyta > Magnoliopsida > Asterales > Asteraceae > Tanacetum > Tanacetum coccineum. The sequence continues at coordinate 45,577 of BQNB010030386.1, forward strand.
GATCTTAAGAATTCGGGTATCTCTCTTTGATACCTAAAATGATTTTTATCTTTAGCTTTCTCGAGTTAAGGAGTGAGCAATTGCAGATATCTCATCCATCGTTACGGCTGTGTATATGTAGTTTTGTCGCCTTTTCTGGAGTATTGATATCGATTTAAAATTGTATGAGTGTGCCGGTGATTTGTTAATTCTAGAACTTGTGCTTGAAATCTTTATAAGACCACAGTAGGAGCACGTTCGCGTGTTATAAACATTTTACTGATTAAGAGGTAATAAAAATATAAATATAAGTAAACAATAAGTTTGTTCAAAAAGATTTCTAATAAAATTATTTGAAATTTTATCCGTACAAATTGAAGAATGTGAATGTTGGTATTGCTGTTTAAATGAAGTGCGAAGGTTGTAAACTTTTAAGTTCGTTTGAAGTAGTGTGCTTATCCTAAGTAGGGGGAAAGCAAGTTTCCTCCAAGATTAAAGTAGTAAAAAAAGAGAGAATAATGTGAAGGAATAACTTGGATGCATTACGGATAAGGTGAATTTTGATTTTATTTCATACCTTTTTCAACAAATAATAAATAATATCACTAAATAAATTACCTCTTTTGATATTTATGTTTGGTGCTTATGCCATGTCGGTGAAGTTTAGTTTTTTGTACAAGCTTATGATAATTTGAGCATTTCATGACTGCGCGTATGAGTGACTTCCGTCTACTATCCATTTTACCAAATTGAGCGAGTGTGAAATAGAAACTTATCTATAAATATTTGTGAGTTGCTTTGTCGCGTTATCTATGCTTGTGATCATTAATTTGTTTTGTTAAAACAAAATACTTTCGTTTTGATTGCTTGAGGGCAAGCAATAAACTAAGTATGGGGAGATTTGATAACGCTCCAAATATACATAAAATATCCTTCGAAAATACATTAAATATATATGTTAACGCATGAACTATTGCAAAGTTTGCTTGTTTGTTGTGTAATATTCATATCAGGACCAAAAATGAAGAAAAGGACTTAACGTGCAAAAGAATTCCGTTAAATACACTAACGGCCGTTATATAAAGAATCTAGAAGAGAATTTAAAGAGGAGTTAATGATTGAAGTTAATGTGCGGCGCACAATTATCTTTGTGCGGCGCACATCAAGACAAAGTAAATGCTATTTAATTACACACCAAGTGCGGCGCATAATTTTCCTTGTGCGGCGCACTTCTCCTTTAGTTACTCCCAAGTCATAAATGATTGGAATGATTGTGCAACCTTTCACTCCCCAAATTATAGCAACTGATGCACCATCCTCAAGTATAAATAGAGCACGAAATTCAAGGTTTAAGGCATTTCATTCTTTACTCTAATCATCTATAATCATTTCTCATTAGTTAGTAAGTTGTTCTAGGGAATTGTTAAAGAATAAACCTTGTTCTTCATCATATTCTAAGTTTTAGTAGAGGAAAGTACAATTTGATCTTAGAAGGTTGTGTTGAGAAGAAGTTATAGTGTTTATAGTTGAATTTTCGGGTTGTTGGAATTATTGCTCAAAGGAAACTCTTGAAGAATCAATATATTTTGCTATTGAGTTTAGTATAAACATGTTTCCCTACTTTATTATTATGAATTCTAAATTGTTCATGCTTGTTATGTGTTTTGAATTTATGAATATGGAGTAGTTTAACATGTTTGTTTGGGAATCATGAGGGAATTATGGATTAAACTTGGATGAACTAATGATTTTTGGAAATTGTTAATATGAACTTGATGTTTTTATACCCGGATTCTTTAATAGTCATTTGATCATCATTCTAGCCCGGATATAGGTCGAAAGACTCCGGTTAAATGCCTGATTTCCAAGTTGTTTGTCTATGACAACTAGATCTTAGCCTTGTGAGGATTGGCTAACAAAATGATTATTAACCCAAGTATAAGAAGGTTTAAGGCTTAACCATATGTCTAACGAACTTGGTTAAGAAGGATTATATTTATTATTTCCAAGCTTGAATTGAACTTAAAGCATTTTTGTAATCAAAAGTAAAGGCTGAAATGATTTTTGATTATAATAAATAGACAATCATTTTAGAAAACTACCCATTTCTTTAATCGATTATACCTTCATTTTTGAACCCGTTATCTATCCAAGTTTATCTATTTTGTTCTCGTTCTCCCAAACAACTTCATTTTATATCTTGAAGTACCTTGAAATCTTTAGATAATGACAGTCTATAAGATTTACCCTTTCGTAATATAATCGACCCTTTCTAAGAATTACCAATCCCATGGAACGACCTGGTCTTACCCTAAAACCTATACTATAAACGGGGGTTTATACTTTACATGTGTGTTAGTTGGAATTCGGATAAAACTAGTATTATAAATTTAAAGCTTTAATAACACATCAGTAGTCAAGTTAGAAGTGACTGATTTTGATAAATCATTTTTCTCAACAACTTTAGGAATAACCTTTGATTTAGGAAGCGGAGTTACTGAATAAAGTTTAGTTCCAGAAGTTGGAGGGTTAGAAAGCTTAGTATTCACAATTGTACCATTATGATTCATTTGAGATTAAGAAAACTTTCCTTTTAGCTGTGCTCTTAGCTTATTGTTTTTAAAAATATGATCATTTAGTTTTTGTTGCAAAGAGTCAGTTTGAAGTATGGTTTTTGCCCGTGTTTGCTTGATTGAATATACATCTATTTGTATTCTAACTTAATGTATTCTCACTCCTTAACAAAGGAAGAGACATGAAAAGCTAGATACACGTCCTCATCCTCTATTTTCTGAATCCTAGAATCAAAAGCAGGTAATTCACACTGAGACTTTTGGCTCTTTTGAGCTAAAAGATGTTTCAACTCATTGATTACGTGTAATTTGTCTTGAAATTTCACTTTTAGATCATTTATCTCATAAGATTGGTTATTGATTGCTTGAACTAAGTGATTATTATTGTTTGTTCGAGAATCATTAATCATTTCTTCTTTGTGATTTTGAAAAGCAATGTCAAGAGAAATGTTGTATTCTTTAAGTTTTACAAAATGTTTTCTCAGTTCACATAATGGTTTGTTTGATTCTTAAAGATCTAAAATCACAATGTCAAGACTTTTACACTTTCCACAATTATCAACTTCATTCAACGAACGCAAGTAAGTGCACATAATATCACTAGCGATATTTTCTTCTAATAGTCGATTTTTGTTGATTAAAATTTTTTTCTTTTCAATTTCAAAACATTTCTTTGCCACAGAACATTGATCAACCTCGTCTTTCATTTGTTCAAAAATATCTTTCATTTCTTTGACCTCAGCAAGATATCCCTTTTCAAAAAGTTTGAAAGTTTCTTTTAGGTTTTCAGAAAATGGTATGACATCTTTTTTAAAAGCCCCTTTAATATCCGATTGCTCACAGCTACCAATCTGATGAGGAGATAACGTAGTTGTCCTCTTAATGCATTCATCAAACTTACTGAGAAGATCTCATGCATTGTTCAGATTTTTGAGAACTTGACTAGTTGATGGGAGTTTTTTAGGAAAAAACTTTAGTGGGTTTTGAAACGTTTTCAGGAGGACTTGGTGTTGAAGACCTATATAGCTATTATGCTGACAATTGTTGTTGTGGAACAAAATACTCATAGAGTTTGTCTAATTTGGAGTAATCAATCAGTTTAGTATTAACCACAGTTTGTTTTTCAAGCATTTTCAACCGACTATCTTCAGCAAGTATCAAAGTTTCTTCTGAATCACACACATATATAGGATTATGTTTATCAATCAAGACATGCCATTTATATAATGCAGGTTGTTTTTGTCAAGCTTGAGAAAGATACAAAGTATTTTGATAACCAAGAGTTGTCTTATGTGTTTCATCATAAAATTATTGAGGTTTGGTTAGCATATTCATTGTTTGAGCAGATTGACCAACTTTAAAAACAATGTTTTCAAGTTCCTTTTTTGCTTTTTCCAAATCCACAATTTCACTGATGTTCTTTTCATATTTTTCAGACGACTCTTGTTTGTATGTGTCAAACTTATTTTAAAAAAACAATGTGATTATTTAGATCCTTCATTTGTGTTTGTTGAGAAAAAAAAATTAATTTTCAAAATCAGCTTGTTTGTATGTGTCAAACTTATTTAAAAAAAACAATGTGATTATTTAGATCCTTCATTTGTGTTTGTTGAGAAAAAACATTAGATTTTCAAAATCAGTTACTTTTCTATTACGATCACAAATAGTAGTGTTTAATTTACGTTCTAACCATGCTTCTTTTTCAGAACAGCCATCTTTACCTGCATATTCTAAAAGTCTAACTCTGTCTTTGTATCGTTTAAGCTCCCTGGTTAATGATTCATTTACACTTTGTGACTCTTGATTTACCATGTTACATTTTTCTACTTGAGATTTCATTTGTTCAATTACAGACAACATCATATCATTCTTTTGTACAGGAAGAGGAACATAGTTATCAGCATCATTTCAAATAGTAAGCACATAATCAGTGTAAGATATAACATTGCTGTTACTCGTAAGCTCATCATATGACTCATTATTGGATACAATGTTTTCAATGTTAGCAAATATCCTATTTCGATATTGAATATTTCTCTATAATTGTGTCCTAACCTATTTAATGCATTAGTATATTTGTAGATTATTTATTGTTGATTTATATGGGTAATATTAAGAGTAATTAAATAATATTTAGTTACCATGATGAAACTCCGTAGGATATTGTATCTTTATGGGAGATCCAATTTCCTTATGTGAAAATGTCTAGGTAATGAATGATGGTAATTATTTCATAATCATAACCTAATTGGGAGTTGATCCCTGCTTGACCTCTCTTATAAATAGAGGATTATTCATCTCATAACAAAAACACAAAAAACAAACAAACATTACGATCCATCACTAAGAGGAGAGGATTAAGTAGAAGATCTCCATCCTACACGTGTTCTTCGTTCATGGTGATCTCATCTCTCGTATCAAGTAAGTTTTAATGTTATGCTTAATGTTATTTGATAGTTCATATTATGATTATATGTTTTTTAGGATATTAATCAACATTCAATATATCCCAACTCTTGTATATTAGAATTAAGCATATTATAATCATGATAAGTGTCGTAATGAGGTACCTTAGAGAGTATGTCAAAATCATAACGTGGTTCAACCGTGTCATCATTGATAGAACCAACTGGAGACAAATTCACCATGAAGATTGCATTTGTTGTAGCTTCGTTATCACAGTCTGAATCATATGCATCAACACGGTCTTCCTTGAAATTTGATGTAGCTTGTAACTGGAGATCCTCACAATCAGTTTCTTCCAAAGTGTCAGCTAAGAAAACATGTTGTTCATCATTCAATACAACTCCTGCTTCTTGTGCTTGAGCAAGTAGCATCTTATCCTTAAACCATTCAGAATCTTTCACCCTCTTCTTTGCAGTACACTACTTAGTAATATGACCTTCACCATTGCAGTTATAACATCTGATTACCCTTGGTTGATTTGCCCCTGCATTTCCAACTGGATTGAAAACCCTTGCTCCTGAAGCTTGATTCTTTCCAGCATTGCCCGCATAACCTTGAGACTGTCTACCTTGAACATTTTGAACTGTTACTTGGCCATTTTGAATTGTAGCTTGAGTTCTTGGATTATACGAAGTTCATAGTTGTTTATTTATGGGAGGATACTTAAGTTATAAGCAAAACTCAAGAAGATCATAGCTTTGTTGAGACTGGCTATTGGATCATCTGTTTAAAGAAAGGTAGGTGTGACAAATCTGGTATCAGGTTGAAATGTTGGTGGTTGCTGAAAACTGTAGGTGTGTAGCTCTGAAGTGGAGGTGACTGAATAAGTTGTTGGGTTATTAGAGTGTTTGATTGGTAGTGTTGATATGGTTGATAAACTTCAGATGGTTAAATTTGATATTGTATCTGTTGAGAGCTGTATGAGGGAGGTGGGTTGTAGGTATTGGCCAACAAAGCAAGTTGTTAGGATTATGAAAATCCATGTAAAAGACTCGGTCACCCCGTGTTATATCTAGCATAGGTTAGCTCGTAGTCTTAGTTTTAATCGTTTAGTTACCGTACGACTTATGGTGTTGGGCCGGGTCTTTACCCACTTGTTAGCCCACTCCATGGCCTATTTAGGGGCACCAAGCTCTTGTATAAATACCCCTTTCCAGCCATGGGAAGGGGTTGGATGTTCATTTTATTAAAAACACACACTAAGTGATTTTCTCTTTCTAGAACTCCCACTTTCTCTCTCTAGATAATTTGGCCAAACATTAATCCTAAGCTTGTGTTATGATATCCAATATACTACAATTGGTATCAGAGCCCATGGGATGATTAGATAGATTGTGTGTGCGTTTTCTTGGTTGGTTTAGATCAAAAGTTTGGTTTTTGAAGGTTTATGGTCTTTTTCTTGACACTCTTTAATTCTCACGTTTGTGATGTTAAAGTTAGTGTTCTTATAGTTGTTATAACCTTCTAGGATCAAGTTGTACAAAAGAAACCAAGCAAAAATGTTCAAAAGGGTGATTTTTAGGTGTTTTTAGGTGAAAAAATTCGTATTTTTCTTTACTGCGTTTTGCCTCTCTAAGACATTATTCATTGCGTTTTGCCTCAAATAGTACACTGTGTTTTGTCGTCTTGTATCGTACAATAGTACTGCGTTTTGTCGTATTTGGGGTTGCATTTTGGTCGCTGCGTTTTGGTTATTGAAGGTTGCGTTTTGCCTACTTGAAGACCTCACTGCGTTTTGCTTCAAGACCTCATTGCGTTTTGCTTCAAGACCTCACTGCATTTTGCTTCAAGACCTCATTGCGTTTTGCTTCAAGACCTCACTGCGTTTTGCTTCAAGACCTTATTGCGTTTTGCTTCAAGACCACACTGCGTTTTACTTCAAGACCTCATTGCGTTTTGCTTCAAGACCTCATTGCGTTTTGCTTCAAGACCTCATTGCGTTTTGCTTCAAGCTATCACTGCGTTTTGCTTCAACATCACTGCGTTTTGCTCAAGACCTCCATTGCGTTTTGCTTGAAGACCATATTCCATTGCGTTTTGTCTAGGGTTCTTCACTGCGTTTTGCCTAAGCTTCATTATCTTCATTACGTTAACTTATTTCAACCAAACCAAATCACAATCAAACAACATATCACCTAATCAAACAAACAATCATCACTTTTAACATACAATCACTAATCATTGTACCGATCCAAAGTGTATCATAATACAAGTACTCAACCATGTCCAGTAATTCAGATGATATTCAAGCAGCATGTTCTGATACTGTAGGGGAAAGGAAAATACATTGCAAATTCTTCAGTCGATTGATCAATGACCATTTGAGCTTGGAACCACAAGGGATGCACTCGGAACTACCTCTGAGGAAGGTGTCCTTCTTGGACCAGAAAGGCCTCATACATATGAGGACCTTAGTGACACGGAGAAGAAACGATACGATGCAGATGTCCGTGCCACCAATATTGTGCTTCAAGGACTTCCCAAAGATATCTACAAGCTCATCAATCACAACATTGAAGCAAAAGCAATTTGGGACAACGTCAAAATGCTTCTGGCTGGTTCTGAACTCACAAAAGAAGATAGAGAATCTCAGTTGTACGATGAGTTTGAGAGGTTCAAGATGCTTCCAGGTGAAAATATCAATGAGTACTATGTTCGCTTTCACAAGCTGGTCAACGACATGAGGAATATCAGAATGACAATGCCTAACATTCAACTGAACTCCAAGTTTGTGAACAATATGTCACCTGAATGGGATAGGTTCGTGACAGCCGTTAAACTCAACAAAGGTCTGAAAGAGACAAATCACGAACAGCTGTATGCATACTTAAAACAACATGAGAAGCATGCTGCACAAGATCGACTGATTATTGAAAGAATCACTCCTGCTACAAATGATCAACTTGCATTTGTGTCAACGGTCCAACCTCATGCCCAATCATCACATGTCCAGTCTCATCAATATCCTTCTTCATCAACAAACCCTCAATCACTACAATATCCACAATTCCCTGAAACATCACAAATTGATTCCGGATACACCCAAACTGATGAAATACTTGACAACCTAACCAAACAAATGGCACTTCTTGCCCAATCATTCAGAGCTACACTTCCTCAGACGAACAATCAACTTCGAACCTCTTCTAACACCCGAAATCAAGCAACCATTCAAGATGGTCGGGTTGTCGTTCAGAATGTTCAAGGGCGACAGAATCAGAATCAGAGGTATTTTTCTTGGGGAAATAGTACAACAGGAAATGGGGGTGCACAGAATAGAGCTGGGAATGCCAATGCAGGTCAAGGAAAACCGGTCAAGTGTTATAACTGTAATGGGGTTGGACATATTGCAAGGAACTGTACTCAGCCGAAGCGTCCACAGAATTCTGATTATTTCAAGGACAAAATGCTGCTGATGCAAGCCCAAGAGAATGGTGCAGTTTTGGATGAAGAGGAACTACTCTTTCTAGCGGGTGAACAGGGAAACACTTTTGATGCAGATGTGGATAATCAACCAGTCTAAGACTTAGCTCTGAATGAAGACAATATTTTCTAGGTAGATGAATGTGACGCTTTTGATTCAGATGTTGATGATGAACCGACTGCTCAGACTATATTCATGGCCAATTTGTCCTCAGCCGGGTCAGCAAATCTACAAGCTGGTCCATCGAATGCATCAATCTTATCTGAGGTTGTACAGATCGTTCTCTGGTATTTGGACTCAGGCTGCTCAAAACATATGACTGGAGATCACTCACGGCTCAGGAATTTTATGAAAAAGTTTATCGGGATTGTACAATTCGGAAACGACCATTTTGGTGCAATTATGGGCTATGGGGATTATGTCATTGGTGACAGTGTAATTTCCAGGGTATACTATGTAGAAGGACTTGGACACAACCTTTTCTCTGTCGGTCAATTTTGTGATTCAGATCTTGAATTTGCCTTCAGAAAGCACACATGCTTCGTCCGAGACTTAGATGGTGTCGACCTTATTAAAGGAAGTCGTGGTACGAACTTATACACCATTTCTGTTAAAGATATGATGAGGTCCTCTCCCATTTGATTACTGTCTAAAGCCTCCAAGAATAAATCCTGGTTATGGCATCATCGCCTGAATCACTTAAACTTGTAAAGATCTTGTTAGAGGTTTACCTTGGTTGAAGTTTGAAAAGGATCATTTGTGTTCGGCATGTCAACTTGGAAAGAGCAGGAAAGCTACCCACAAATCCAAGATGATTAACACCATTACGGAAGTTTTACACACCCTTCACATAGATTTATGTGGACCGCTAAGAGTGCAGAGTATAAATGGGAAGAAATA
>BQNB010030387.1:0-54917 GCA_026074375.1 Tanacetum coccineum
ATCAGCCGAAGTTAATAAACCCTAATTAGGTTTATTTGATTTTCGGTACACCCTTTTAATTTTCTGTTGAATTTCAGTAACCCCAAAAGTGTTTTTTCAAGTGTGATTTGATCCTACAACTATCATAGAAGGTTAAGGGTCTTGGTTTATAGGTTGTCAAGGCGTGACAACAAGTAGAAACAATTAAGGTTTCATTTGTGAGATTTTCTGTTCGATTTGGTGAATTTCAGTAGAACCGAATTTGGAAAAAACCCTAGACCCCTCTTCTAATTTTTGGTACAGGTTCAAGTGTTTTGATTTGGTACTTGATTCAAGAAGTAAGGTGTTACAATAGTTGTTTGGGTTATACGTGAAGCACGACTAGCATTTCGGGCGTACTCGTTGGACGTGTTTGTGTGCTCACTCGTAGAGGTGGAAACTTATTCACTTTGTTTCATTAGCATTTGATTCTTCAAAGAGGTTAGGTTTTGATTACCATTTTGTTTATTAATTGTGTGTTAATCATATGTACCAAACATGATCCATATCCGCTATGTACTCGTAGTTAAATGGTTAACTAGTTATTAAATCCCAACACGTATATCATATCTAGCTCGTTTTCTTGGTATTGGAATTATAGATGAAACAAATGTTCTTTCTTACTTATAGATACCGTAGAAATGTAAACTTTGTTGATGTTTTCATCTCATATATGTATGATAAGCTCATAATCAGACCTTAAAAGAGATGAGATTCATCGATCAAAATAATAGGCAATTCTATGAACAAGAAAGAATCACAAATTAGGATAATTAGTGGAAAATGATTTGTTATGGATTGATGTAGTAAGTTTAGAGATTACAAAGAGAATTCAGTTACAAAAGCATAAGCTAAATTGAATCAGTAGTGGTGAATTTATAGAAAATAGATGGTAGTTATTTTGGACGGGAAAAACCGGTTGGTTTGTTCTTGAGCTCGTTTGACTTTTCTGTTTTACTTTTGTGTTGACTAACTTTGACTTCACAAATTAAACTGTATCAATGCTTCCCTCTTCGAACAATTCTTGTCCTTAAGAATCCCATGAAAACGAAGGATAACTTAAGGCCATATCAGAGAGTGATTCCCAAGTAGCATCTTCTCTAGAGTCATTGACCCACTAAACTAGCACATACTTAGCTTCCTCTTCCCCTTGATTAACTTTCTTTATTTCTAACACAGCTTGAGGCTTGTCACTTATCACAACATCTTCATCAACTTTTGGGAGAGCTTATAAGTATTAGGATTATCCCCTTTGTGAACTTTTAGTTGAGACACATGAAAAGATGGATATATTTGTGAGTTTGTAGGCAGGTTAAATCTATAAGCCACTTTACCAATTCTTGCAATGACTTGATAAGGACCATATAACTTAGGTGATAACTTGTAATGTCTGCCTTTCCTCATTGAAATTTTCCTATAGGGTTATAGTTTAACATAGACCCAATCATTCATCTCAAATTCCCTTTCACTGCTTTTCTTATCTGCCATGTTCTTCATTCTCACCTTGACCTTCCCAAATAAAACTTAAGAAATGAAATAGCCTCCTCTCTTACAATTATTAACCTATCAATAACATCTACATTGCTGTCCCCTTGAACATAAGCTTCATGTGGTAAAGGAGGTTGGCCATATAGGACTTCAAATGGTGTTGTGTTAGAAGTGTAGAAGTTGATGTTGTACCAATATTCTGCTAATAGAAGCCAATGTACCTACTCCTTTGGTCTTTCCTCAGTCGTATACCTTAGAAATCCCTCCAAACACCTATTTACCACCTCTGCCTGTCCATCACTTTGAGGGTGGTAAGTTGTGGACATATGCAGGCTTACATCCAACAGTTTAAACAATTCTTACCAAAACTTGCTCAAAAAGACCTTGTCTCTATCACTGACTATAACCTTTGGCAAACCATGTAACTTGTAAATATTGTTTAAGAAAGCTTGAGCTACTTGTATTGCAGAATAAGGGTGTGACAGTGGAATAAAATGGTTGTACTTACTTAATCTATCCATTATCACAAAGATATTGGTTTTCTGTTTTGATGCAGCCAGCCCATCAATGAAATCTATAGACACTTCATACCACACTCTTTGAGGGATTGGTAATGGTTGTAAGAGTCCTGGTAAAACAGCTAAGTCAACTTTATTCAGTTAGCACACTAAGCATTCATTCACAAATTGCTTAATGCGTTTCCTCATTTTCTTCTAATACAACAGTGCACACATACTATGAGTAGTAACCTTTACTCCTAAGTGTCCTCCCATAGTCCCAACATGAAAGTACTCTATTAAATCATGTTGTAGACCACTGTCATTGCCCACAACCAATTTGCCCTTTCTAGTCAGCAAATTATTAGACTAAGAGTAGTGTTTGGCACAGTCTTTTCCAGCTTTTAATTTTGCAATCAAGGCTTGTATTTCCACATAAGCAGTCCAACTATCCTTAATTCTTTGCTATACATCACTAGAAACTGTAGAGACCATCATATGCAGCAATTGGACATTCTTTTGAATCCTATATAATGCATCAGCAGCAACATTGTCTTTACCTTTTTTATACTTAATCTCATAATCAAAGCCCATTAATTTTGGAAGCCATTTCATTTGAGTGGGTGTAGAAATTATTTAATCAAGTAGGTATTTGAGACTGAGGGGATTTATTTTTATCTTAAATTGTCTGTCAAGTAGGTACCCCCTTCATTTATCCAAAGCTTATAGTACAGCTAAGAACTCCTTCTCATAAGTAGACAATAATTGGTGTTTAGGAGATAAAGCCTTACTTAGATAAGCCACTAGATGAACTTGTTGTTGCAACACAGCTCCTATACCCTCTTTAGAAGCATCCGTTTCCACCATAAATTCCTCTTCAAAGTTAGGTAGCTTTAACACATGAGTAACCATCATTGCTTCTTTTAATTGCTCAAATGCTTGTTCAGCTTCATTGTTCCAAACAAATGCATTCTTCCTTTGTAGTTTGGTTAATAGGTAACTGATCATAACATAGTCCTTAATAAACCTCCTATAGTAGCCTATGAGACCCAAGAATCCTCCGAGTTGCTTCAAATTCATAGGTACAAGCCACTCTTTCATTGCTTGAATTTTAGTAGGATATGTAGCTACTCCCTTGTCAGAAATCACATGTCCCAAATATTCAACTTGTGATGCCCTAAACACACACTTACTGAGCTTTAGTTTAGTTGATGCTGCCTCATTGTTTGCAATACCAATCTCAAATGTTCTGTATGGGACTACATATCAGGACTATAGACTAGAATATCATCAAAGAGTACCAAGGTAAACTTCCTTAAAAATGGCTTGAACACTTGATTCATCAAAGACTGGAAAGTTGAAGGAGCATTAGTCAAGCCAAATGGCATCACAAGGAATTCATAATGCCTTTGATGAGTCTGAAAAGTAGTTTTAGCAATGTCATCGAAATACATTCTAATTTAGTGATAGCCAGACCTTAAATCTAACTTAGAAAATACCTTAGACCCATACAATTCATCTATAAGTTCTTCAATCAAAGGAATAGGGAACTTATCCTTTATTATATTCTTATTAAGCTGCATGTAATCCACACACATCCTCCAACTGCCATCCTTCTTTTGACCATGACTAAAAGATAGGAAAAAGGATTTTGACTGTGCCTGATTACACCAGCATCTAGCAATTCTTAGAACATGCTTTCAATAGCATCCTTCTGAGTAGCAGGGTGTCTATAGGGTCTAATGTTGACTGTAGGAGACCCTTCCTTTAATGGTATTCTATGATCATGACTTCTGATTGGTGGAAGTTCTTTAGGTATAGCAAACACATCATTGTAGTCTTCTAACAATGTCTGGAGCCCCTTAGGTACCTCATTTGTTGTTGTTTTGGCAGATACAATGTTAAACAGTAATTCAAGGTACACATACAAAATCGTAGAGGATAATTAAGCTTGTACTCCTATATTCTTTGACAACTGTTTACTTTGCAATCATTATGATGATATTACAAATCAAGTATTTCTATAAGAATCTAGAGAGAGAAAGAGAGTGGATGGAACTTGTAAAGAGAGAAAGTAAATAACATAAAATGAGAGTTTTATAAATGACCAACACCCTCTTTATGGGATGGAGAGGGCTTATATAGTACCTTATATGGATGGCAAGTCTATGGATAGTCTATGGGCTTTGCCCGGTTAGCTTACATGTAACCGAATGATTGACTATGAGCTACAATATACTATGTTAGTAGTGACCGAGTATTTTCTCGATTCCTGACAATCTCCCCCTAAGGGAGGTCACTCTAAATTACAAAAAAAACTTAAGCCTAACATTCTATGAATGTCTTTGGTCTTGCTCGTATTCTTGGTTCTTTTATCTTTATCTTGTATCCATATGTAGTGAGCTTGAACTTGTTCCTTTAACTTGACTTGCTTGTGATCTTGAGTTGTTTGAGATCATCAGCCATACATCATCTCTTTTCATCATCTTGTAATCTTTTGCCTTCTTGTGATCTTTTGCCTTCTTGTGATCTTGTGACCTTCTGACCACCATGCTCATACCTTTCTTTATCTTGAAAACTTGTATAATCATATTTCAAAGAAGATGATTATATGTTCTTAAGCTCTCATAAGATCTTGACATGTGTCAGTCAGGTATGCGCATGTGGCTATGAATCTGACTCGTCTTGGACTAGCTGTTGCCACCATCGGGAATACCTGCATGAATGGGTTAGTGATAAACAACATATATGGACGAAAGTATCTTTGTAACTTCATCGAATACGGTTGCAATAACCACGGTTCCCCGTTAATTAGTATAAATACTGCCTGTGATCATGTAGAATTCAAGAAAATTTCCTTGACAGGGTTTCACAGCTGCACTAGCCGTTCTTGTTACCAGAACGTCTTAAAGCAAACAACACGGTAAGAGTGAATCGATAAGTTACTATCTTCCCGATTGAGTCGTCAATTCGTGTTCGGATTTCCTATGTCCAGATACCCTTGTGAGGCTTCCTATGGACATAAGATTGAAAATTGATTTAGGAAAATTAGTTGGTGTGTTAAGTTGCAAAAAGGTTTTATAACACACTAAAATTTTATCTTTTTCAAAATTCATCCGTCAATTCATAAGCTAGACCGAATCGATATCCAATGTCACAAGTTTAATCCATGTAGGATCTCACAAGTCACCTACCACGGAGCTTGTTTGATGTTGGCTCTAGAAGGATTTCCATCGTCACTGTGAATACTTAAGTATCACTGTGATGTTATGGTAATATCACAAGGATTATGCGTAGGACTCTTATTATTTTACTTGATTTCACATTGTATGAAGAACAAGTATACTTGGATTAGTGTCTTAATAAGATTTATGTCTCTAGACTCGATAGTGCACTTTGGTTTTAGTAATCGAAGGCTGGAGCAGACTACCACCTTTTTAATACCAACTAACTCAGAGTGAGAAAGTCAATAGAAATGTGTTTAAGCTTTGTGAGAAATAAAACAAGAGTCTTTTGAGAGACCTTTAGTGGCTAAGGAGGGTTCTGCTTTGCATCACTAGGTACATGATGACTATCTTCAATACCAAACAACAACTTAGTGTTTCTGATAGCATATGTATTGACCCGATTTCTGCCTAGGTGTAAGGAGGGCTTCTTTCTTTTCACCCTTTATCTTTTCATTTCTTTTTCATTCTTTATCTCCTTCAATGATTACTAAGACTTCATCACTAGCACCTTGTTAGGTTTGTTCCAGTGTTAGCTCTATCTTAGTATGCATTTCCCCTTTCTCACTTTTACTCCTTTTGTATCATACCTAAGAAATTCTATTCTATCTAATGGAATGTCCCTGGGTAGATCCCTCCGGTTCTGGCTGGGTCATGGGAACGAATACCTAATCTTAACCACCTTATAACTCCATAAACTTAACTACATGGTCGGTCTTTGGGTATTGTTCTCATTGCCTTAAAACCATTTGAAAAACTCAACCAAGGTACTGATGATATAAATCAAAACTTTTTATACCTTGATGTTTTCTTTTCCAAAATTACTCCCCTTGTATACGTGCATCGATATTCAAAAATGTTTTACACATACGAGGAAGAAGCTGCACTAGAGTCCTTTTTGATCACATTTATTATTTGCATAGTTTTAATCACATTTTCACCCCTTATCCAAAATGTCAAAATCTTTTGATATTTGGGATATCAATTGATTAAAACTGTTCGGGAAGAGAGATATTCCTAATTAGCAAGCTTATTTGGAACATTTTAATGCTCCCCCTCAATTATTGAGGGAATGCTATAGTGTTAAGTACATATTTTGAATTTAATGAAAAATTCATGCAAAATTATACTTAACACATATATACTTATTTCTGTACACTACATATTGATATATTATACAAGATAAGATAGGAGACAGGACCTGACATGTTTAAACTAAGTATGACGTAGTCATACTGTCCTCTGCAACAGTTGTTTATCCATCTTTGTTTTCCTTGCACCAACCAACACTTTTAAACTTCTCAGAATCCGTCTTTTGAACAGTCTATCATCAATCTTGTTCACCATGATGCCTATGCGTCTCTTATCCTTAGATGTCCATTCCTTAGAAGGCATGTCTTTGTTGTAGCCAAACTTGAAGTTTAATAGCCTTTCATGAAGAGTGTTACGAACAGATTGGAGAGTTTTATCACAAAACTTGTGGATCTCATCGACATGCATTAACCTTTTTTTCTTGCATATGTCTTCATAAATAACCCCTGGTGGATCAAAGTTTGAAGTGTATGGTTCTTTAATTAAGATATGTAGACATGTTCTTTGAGGCCTTGTTAAGTTGAGCTTCCTTTGGTAACTTTTAACACCTAGCTGAACGTCTTCGACCCTGTTCTTAACAATGATTCCTCGGGTGAACATTTTCAGAGCAATGACAAAGTCCACAATCACACCACCGTCTAGGTTGAAGAGCTTGTTTTGAGTAATTAGGAGAAGCATGTCTTTAATGTCATTAAGGTGTAAGTCCGAAAAGTCTCCTTCTTTAAACCTGTAAAGTTTCTGATCAGCTTGCCTTACAACAATTTCCTTTAGGTAGCCATAACCAGATTTCTTTTCAATCTGAACGCTTACAACACTCAGAATTCTCATAGTTGAGAAAACTTCATGTTTTGACATCGTATTGATCATAGCTCTGTAAAACTGTTGACGTTGTGGTCCTCGGTGAGATATTCCAAGCGCAGCATCCTTGTCGTAGGCAATTATGACTTGACTCCACATAGTTGGAATCATGTCTTCAATGCCTTCCATAGTATACCTTGTAGCTGGTGTCTTAGTAATGAACGAGGAGTATGTTATGTCTTTATTTCTAGCTTTTAAGTATTCAAGATCATTATCAAAGAAGAATTCAACAGGAATTGTAAGTCAACCTTCTTTGTCTTGCAAGGGTAAAGGCTTGCTCATATCAACAGGACTTTTGTGACCTTCTAGGTTTGTCCAGTCGAGTTGATCAGTCAGAGCACGGTAGCATTCCTCCATGTTATATTCCAGTTCGACATAGCTTTTGCAGGTACCTTTGAGTAGGTTGAACACTAGACCTACTAGATCTGCTATTGTAATCTTGTTTAGTTTGAGACGATTCATGGTAAATGCAAAAAAATCAATGGGAGTACTCATCAATTCATCAAACATGAGTGGAGGCTTCTCAACTTGTATCATCTCATTAAACCATGGCTGTTCTGAAGCATCATCAATGATTTTAACTGTATTCCAGTCCGGATCAAGTATCTCAAGCCTTGGAGATTTCTTGAACCAATCCTTCTTTGGAATCTTTAGAGTAGTATATGATTGTGGCTCGTTAGCATCATCAGCCACATTGGTAAGGTTTGGCTCTTTGACATCTATTTGCACTATGTGCTTAATTTCGTGGACTGATTTGTATGCAGATATAGATTTACCAGATTTGGAAGTAATGGATGGAGTTTTATGTTTAGCAGATTCCTTGTATTTAGAGGGTTTCTTTGAAGATTCAACATCTTTTCCAGTTCTTCTCTTTTTAATCCCTTAGTTTGGTCCAGCAGAAGGGTCTTCATCTTGATCAACTCCACGGTCTCTTTTCTTGAGAACTTTGTCTGGATTGTCACCTTATTTTGTAGTGGCTTCATCAAGTAACATTGACCATGTTAGTGCATCATATAGCTCTTGATGTGTGTCATGAGTCAGGTGAGATTGGCTTTTATTCATCTTAGCATAGAGTATCTTCTTCATTTCATACTCAGAATGAGACTCAACTGCTTTAATAGCAGATTGATCTGGAGAAGAGGATTGAGCAAAAGGAAGTGGAGTCTTCTCAAGTGCATCCTTTACTGCCTTTGGTAAAAACTTTGGCAGAAAGTTCTTGACTTTGTTGATAACATTAGCTTGTACAGACTCTTTAGTAACATCCTTGTAGTCCCTCACTTGTTTTCCCGGTTTTGTCCAAAATTGTAAAATCCCGTGTAGTTTCAAGAATTAAAACACAAAAGACAACACCCTCAAACACAATTACTTTCTATCACCGCTCGATCAAACATTAATCTTTGAACATACCAATTTATCAATGGCGACTCCTACTGACAAAGCGATTCTTTCTGGTGCTGACAATCGTCCACCTATGTTGGAAAAAGATATGTATGATTCCTGGAAAAGCAGAATGGAGCTATACATGATGAATAGACAACATGGAAGAATGATTCTTGAATCCGTTGAAAATGGTCCACTCATCTGGCCTTCAATTAAGGAAAATAGAGTGACTCGACCAAATAAATATTCTGTGTTATCTGCTACGGAAGTAATTCAAGCTGATTATGATATCAAGGCTACAAATAGCATTCTCCAAGGACTACCACCAGAAGTCTATGCATTGGTTAGCAATCATAAAATTGCCAAGGAACTTTGGGAAAGAATGCAACTTCTCATGCAAGAAACTTCATTGACAAAACAGGAAAGGGAGTGTAAGCTTTATGATGATTTTGATAAGTTTGCTTACAAGAAGGGGGAAACACTACGTGAATTCTACTTGAGATTTTCACTGCTACTCAATGACATGAACATCTACAACATGAAACTGGAACAATTTCAAGTGAACACAAAGTTTTTGAATACTCTTCCTCCTGAATGGAGCAAATTTGTGACCGATGTCAAACTGGTTCGAGATCTACACACAACTAACATCGATCAGCTTCATGCTTATTTGGGACAACATGAATTTCATGCAAATGAGGTTCGTTTAATGCATGAACGCAATTCAGATCCGCTTGCTTTGATTGCAACCCATCAGAAGACCCAGTCTCCTTATCAAACTCATCAAAACTCATACCAAAACACTAAATTTCAACCACAAGTTTTATCATATCAGTCTCCACAGTATGGTTCACCTTATCAGTCTCAACAATACTCAACTCATCAATCATCAACACCTCTTTCAATCACTTATCCAACAAATGATTATCAATCATCAATTCACCACAACATTTATTCTCCATCATCGTCCATCCCTCAATTGGAATATGCTCCCTCAGTTAACCAACAATCTGAATTTTCCCAACCAGACTCGGGTCTACTTGTTCTAGTGTTCCAGAAAGGTGATGATCCAATTGATGCCATCAATCACATGATGTCTTTCTTGACTGCTGTTGTCACCTCCCGCTATCCCACTACCAATAACCAACTGAGAAATTCGTCAAACCCCAGGCAACAAGCTACCATTAATAATGGAAGAGTAACCTTACAACCAATTCAGGGGAGACAAACTTCTTTAGCGGCGGGTACTTCAAGGATTTACACTCCGGGAGCAAGTGGAAGAAATTCTGGGAAACAAAGGACGGTTATTTGCTTCAACTGCAAAGGGGAAGGCCACATGTCTAAACAATGCACCAAACCTAAGAGGAAACGAGATGATACGTGGTTTAAGGAGAAAGTGTTGCTGGTTCAAGCTCAAGCACATGGACAAATTTTAAATGAGGAGGAACTTGCATTTTTGGCAGATCCAGATATTCTTAAAGGTCAAGCTACACAGACAGTCATTACTCACAATGCTGCTTATCAAGCTGATGATTTGGACGCATATGACTCTGATTGTGACGAACTCAACACTACCAAAGTTGCTCTCATGGCAAATTTATCTCATTATGGTTCAGATGCTCTTGCTGAGATACACAATTCCTAATAATGTGGATAAACCATCTGATTAATCAAGGTGTGCCGGTGATACCGTCTTTTGAACATCGAATGTTGTAAACTATTCTGAAGCTGAGAAATAACTAGTTATAGCAATATCATTCCTATATTCTAGTATGTGAATGAATCACAACCGACAACTTTTTAGGGAATCCCTCCTTTAACTCATTGTACAACAAGATGCCTTGATATTATCTTGGACTGAACTACTGAAAACCAAAAGTTAATTAATTGTATAACCAGATAATCTGCCAATAAAAGTGTCAATGATACTTTAACTGCTGAGCTTGAAAGATATAAAGTAGAAGTTAAAGTTTTGAAAGAAGGTCAAAATGTTGATTTAAAGAGTAAAGATAATGTTTCAGATTCATATGAACAGTCTGTAGAGATTGATCATCTTAAACAAACTCTTTCAGAACATGTAAAAGAAAAGGAATCTTTAATGCAAATATTTACTCGTCTCAAAAATGATTTTAAGAAAGAAGAATCTAGAAACATTGATAGAGAGATTGCTTTAGAAAAGAAGATCAAACAGCTGGATAATATTATTTTTTAAAAGAGAGCAATCAGCATTAACTGTTCACATGTGAAAAACCTCATTTTTCTATGATTACCACTAAAAACAAGCTCTAGGTTTTCAAAATCCTTTCTATCTGAAGAAAGCTTAGTAGTCGGAACCAAAGCTTTATGATGGTAGTGTCATTAAGAACACCATTGCTATTGTGATTCCTAACTCCGAAGAGACCCTTGTGCTTGCTGAAGAGAGTCGTTCAAAAATGCTTTTAAAACAACAGGATCCAATAATGTTAGAAAAGAAAGTTAATACTACACCAGTCGATTATGATGCTCTTAACCAATATTCTTAAGATTTTGAAACATGATTTGTTCCACAAACTAAATTATCTGCTGAACAAGCCTTTTGGTCTTAGAATTCTATAAATTTTTTAGATCCCGCTCCTTCTTGTAGACCCACCAAAGTTGAGGTTCCGAAAGAACTTCCTAAAGTCAGCATGGTAAATACGAGTTTGAAGAAACTTAAGCACCATCTTGCTGACTTTGACGTGGTTGTCAAAGAAAGAACCACACCCACAACTATCACTGAGGGCTCGTGGGGGTTTGAACATACAAAAGCTTGTTTTGGGTTGAAATAATTCCATTTGTAAAAGCTCTGAAGGACTTATTCAATACATTCGATCAATATTTGATTGATGAAATTTCTGAAGTCCAAAATGTCTTTCATCAAATAAACAGGTTGTGGAACAACATCGTTTAGAGTCAAAAACATTTGAAGTTAAAATGAATAAAGTTTTAAATGAAAATGAACGACTCTTGAAACAAGTCATCAACAAATATATAGTGAACATAATTATGAATTCGACTGTGCATAATGCTTATGTGAATGTGCATGAATGTGAAAAGTGTCTCAAACTCAACACTGAGCTTCTCAACAAAAAGGATTTCATTGAAAAAAAGACTTACGATAAACTGTTCAGAAGTTTTACCACTCTTGAAAAACATTGCTTCTCTTTAGAAGTTAACACTCAACTTAATCAAGAAATTTTTCAAAGAGAAAATTATGTTTCAAATCAAAGTGCTCCAAGTTTTGATCAATATTTTGAACTAAATGAATTGAAAGCTCAGTCCCAAGAAGAAAGACACGGTCATAAAGAAGTTTAAAGAGAGAATTAAATCTCTAAGTAAAAATATGAATGAGGATAAGGTCAAGAAGGACATAGAAGAGATTTGGATCATAGGGTGTCAGAACTTATTGCTGAGAATGAACATTTGAAACAGACCTATAAACAACTTTATGACTCGATCAAACCAACACGAATTTGATCAAAAGAACAATGTGATGCTTTAGTTAGTCAAGTCAATCAAAAGTCTATAGAAATCTTTGATTTAAATGTAAGTCTTCAAGAAAAAGATTTGGTCATTACAGCTCTCAAGGATGAATTAAGGAAACTTAAAGGAAAAGATATAGCTGGTAATGTTGTTACCAAACATGCTATTGCTCTAGAAATGCTTAAGATTGATGTGGAATATCTAAATCCTAGATTGTTGCACAATAGGTCAGCCCACTCTGATTACCTTAAGCACACTCAAGAAGAAGCTGTGATTCACTAAGCCCGTCACATCCTCAGGAAACACACACCCCAAAATAGATTCGTCCTTAAACCTAGTTTCTAACAAACATGCGTTGTCTTCTACAGGAGTAAGACCATCTACTAGTGTTAGTGGATCACAACCTTCAGGCAATACAACGAAAGATAAGATTCAGCAAACACTAAGTAGTACTCAGAAGAATAAAGTAGAAGCCCACCCTAGGACAGTTAAATCTAGATTGAAAAATAAGAATAGTGTTGTTGAACCTAAAGGAACTGCAAATGTGCAGCATTCCAAGCTTAATGCAAATTCTGAACTTCTATATGTTAAGTGTAATGGTTGCATGCATTCTGATAATCATGATTTGTGTGTTCTTGATTTTATCAATAATGTGAATGCTCGTACTAAATCTAAATCTGTCAAGAAAAGTTCAAAGAGAAAAGTTTGGAAACCAACAAGAAAAGTGTTTACAAATATTGGATACAATTGGAGACCTACTGGTCGGACCTTCACTATAGTAGAAAATGCATGCCCTTTAACTAAGATAACCACAACTGCTGAAGTGCCACTTAAAAAACCAACTGCTCTAGAAAGTGATACACCTAAGCCTGTGGTAACATTGGTTTACTCAAGGAAACCTAAGAAATCTAAAACTAATGTTCCCGTTAGCAAACCTAAGAATCTTAAATCTTTATCTGCTAACAAAAAGGAACCCAGTAAATATTAGGGATCCATAGTTTTTGATGTTCCATCTTACTCTCTTGATGAATGTAGGTCGTCCAAATTGTTCTCTAGTATTTGGACTCCGGTTGCTCTAAGCATATGACCAGAGATCGCTCTCAGCTCACCAATTTTGTCAATAAATTCTTGGGTATAGTCAAATTTAGAAATGATCACATGGTAAAGATATTGGGATATGGTGATTATCAGATTGGGAATGTTATGATTTTAAGGGTTTACTATGTGGAAGGACTTAGACGTACCTTATTCTCCGTTGGGCAATTCTATGATTCGAACCTTGAAGTTACTTTTCGTCAACACACCTGCTTTATTCGTAATCTAGAAGGTGTTGATCTATTGACTGGATCTCAAGGCAACAATCTGTATACTCTGTCTCTTGGAGATATAATGGCGTCCTCTCCTATATGTCTCTTGTCAAAGGCCTTAAAGACTAAGTCCTGGCTATGGCACCGACGTTTGTCTCATCTAAACTTTAGTGCAATCAACCATTTAGCTAGACACGGTCTTGTTCGAGGTCTCCCTAAGCTAAAATTTGAAAAGGACCATCTGTGTTCTGCTTGTGCAATGGGCAAAAGCAAGAAGAAACCTCACAAACCTAAATATGAAGACACCAACTAAGAAAAACTCTATCTTTTGCACATGGATCTTTATGGACCAATGCGTGTCGTGAGTGTTAATGGAAAGAAGTACATCCTCGCCATTGTCGATGATTACTCTCGATTTACATGGGTTAAGTGCTTAAGGTCAAAAGATGAAGCTCCAGATTTCATAATCAAGTTTCTCAAGATGATCCAAGTGCGGCTTAAAGTACCTGTCCGATGAATCAGAACAGATAATGGAACTGAATTTGTTAATCAGACTTTGCGTGAATATTATGAGAAGGTTGGCATCTCTCATGAAACATCTGTTGCTCAATCTCCACATCAAAATGGTGTCGTTAAAAGACGTAATCGTACGTTAATTGAAGCTGCCCGCACAATGTTGATTTATGCAAAAGATCCGTTATTCTTATGAGAAAAAGCAGTTGCTACCGCATGTTACACCCAAAATCGTTCCATCGTACATCTTCATCACTGCAAAACACCATATGAGCTTTTACATGACAAACTTACCGACTTACCGTTCTTCCATGTATTTGGTGCACTCTGCTATCCGACAAATGATAGTGAGAACTTGGGTAAGTTACAACCAAAAGCTGATATTGGTATTTTCATTGGCTATGCTCCCACAAAGAAAGCATTT
Source organism: Tanacetum coccineum (assembly GCA_026074375.1). Classification (NCBI taxonomy): domain Eukaryota; kingdom Viridiplantae; phylum Streptophyta; class Magnoliopsida; order Asterales; family Asteraceae; genus Tanacetum; species Tanacetum coccineum. The sequence goes on from BQNB010030387.1 coordinate 14,303, forward strand.
CGAATTTACAACCGACGTACCCGACAAATCATTAAGACAAGTCGTGTTGATTTTGATGAGCTAACTGCAATGGCTTCTGAACATAGCAGTTTAGGACCCGCACTTCATGAAATGACTCCTACAACAATCTATTCAGGACTCATGACAAACCCTCCTCCTTCAACACCGTTTGTACCACCTTCAAGAAGTGATTGGGATCTCTTGTTTCAACCGTTATTTGATGAATTACTCACTCCTCCAGCTAGTGTTGATCACCCAGCCCCTGAAGTAATTGCTCTAATTGCTGACGTAGTTGCTCTAGAAACCGTTGCATCAACCGGTTCACCTTTCTCAACAACAGTTGTCCAAGATGCACCATCACCTAATAACTCTCAAACAACACTCGAAACTCAATCTCCTATCATTCCTAACGATGTTGAAGAAGACTATCATGATATTGAAGTTGCACATATGGGTAATGATCCATACTTTGGTATCCAATTCAACAAATTCATTCTGATCAATCTTCATCATCGAATTCTATTCATACAATTGTGCATCCCGATCACCAAATTTCTAAACATAATAGCAAATGGACTAAGGATCACCCACTTGAAAATATAATCGGTGAACTTCAATTAGACCAGTTTCACAAGGAAACAACTACATTAGGCAAGCTCTTTTCTGTTACTACGATGCTTTTCCTCCTTCGTTGAACCCCAGATTGTAAAAGATGCTATTTTGACTCAAACCTGTTAGATCGAACAATGCAAGAAGTAGCACAATGAGTTAGAAATGCCTTAAAGTGTGTGGACAGCTCGTACCCCGTACTATTTAACAAATTAATTATTGGATGATTACTTTGAAGTGGATCTACAAAGTGAAGCTAGAAAAACTTGGATATATTCTAAAGAACAAGGCTCGATTAGTGGCTCGTGGTTACCGTCAAGAAGAGGGAATTAATTTTGAAGAGACTTTTGCTCCGGTTGCAAGATTAGAGGCTATAAGGATTTTTTTCGTATTTTCCGCTCACATGAACATGGTCGTCTACCAAATGGATGTCAAGACTGCGTTTCTGAATGATAATCTGCGAGAAGAGGTTTATGTTAGCCAGTTGGACGGGTTTGTGGATCCAGATAACCTCAATCACGTGTACAAGCTAAAGAAAGCTCTTTATAGGTTAAAACAAGCTCCACGCGCGTGGTATGACTTGTTGTCTTCGTTTCTAATATCCCAAGACTTATCCAAAGGCTTAGTGGATCCTACTGTATTCATCCGTAGGGAAGGCAAGGAATTACTACTGGTACAAATATATGTAAATGATATTATCTTTGCTGCATCTACACCTGAACTTTGTGACCTATTTGCTAAAATCATGTGTTCAAAATTTAAGATGTCAATGATGGGCAAAATCTCATTTTTCTTAGGACTACATATTTCTTAAAGTCTTAGAGGCATCTTTATTAACCAGTCAAAATATGCCCTTAAATCTTTAAAGAAATACGGTTTTGACTCTTGTGACCCAGTGGATACTCCCATGGTGGAGAAATCCAAACTGGATGAGGATAAAAAGGAAAAGCTATTGATCCGTCACACTATTGTGGCATGATTGGCACCCTTCTTTATCTTATAGCCAGTATACCTGACCTACAATTTTCTATATGCATGTGTGCCCGGTATGAGGCACGACCTACCGAAAAGCACTTACATACGGTCAAAAGGATGATTCAGTATCTAAGAGGAACCATCAATCGGGGACTATCATATCTAAAGGATTCTTTGATTTCTCTAACAGCATTTGCAGATGCGAATCATGCTAGTTGTCAAGATACACGCTGTAGCACATCTGGTAGTATGCAGTTTCTAGGAGATCGACTTGTAAGCTGGTCATCAAAAAGGCAGAAAAGCGCTATGATATCCAGTACAGAAGCTGAATATATTGCTTTGTCAGGCTGTTGTGCTCAGGTCCTTTGGATGAGATCACAGCTTACCAACTATGGCTTTGGATTCAATAAAATTCCAATGTACTGTGATAACAAAAGCGCTATTGCCTTATGTTGCAACAACGTTTAACATTCCAGATCAAAGCATATAGACATCATATTTCACTTTATCAAGGAGCATGTTGAGAATGAGGTAATCAAACTTTATTTTGTTAATACGGAGTATCAGTTGGCGGATATCTTCACTAAAGCCCTTGCAAAAGAAAGAATTAAATTTCTTATCAACAAGCTGGGAATGCAAAGTTTTACGCCGGAGACTCTGAAACACTTGACAGATGAAGTTGATGAATAGTGGTGGTACCTATTCAAATATCATGTATAATATGTATATATATTAAAACCATAAAAACCAAAAAGATTTTTCATTTTTCATCATAAATTTTTAAATAAAAACAAAATACAAAAATAATAAAATTCATACAACCAAGAAAAAAATTAAAAAATAGAAAATATAAAAAAGAGGTAATATATGGCATGTCTTCTAAAAATCGATAACATTTACCGGTCTTAGAAATCTGTCAAATCAATAATGATACAAGGCTGTAAATGAAGTTCGAGCAGAAGTTTCAAATATTTTCAAAACATGCTAAATGGCTTGCTATTATTTCAGATAGCAACCCGGTCATCATCTTAAAGGCAAGTATTTCAAAAAGAAAACCTGACCTCTCAATGGAATTTATTCTCGGGCATGGACTTACTTTTATGACCATGCTAAGGCTTTGTGAATTACATTGAATCACAACCCTTGCATCCTATATTACCATAAGTGTAACGTGTTTAAGTGCGCTTATGTGTTTAAAATAAGAGAACGTCTATATTTTTTATTGGTAAAAAGTTGTTTTCATAATGAATTAGTGTTTTCAGTAATCACAAAAAGATTTTTCAAAGACATTTCGACCACTCAAACAATGACTACAACTCTTTAAATAGAAAACGGGTCATTATTTGAGGGGGATCAATTTTCATCAAATAATCTTTTAAAACGGTCTTTCAAATTAAGTCACGAAATACACGGATAAAGTTTTTAATAATGACAGATAACAATTTAAGGGGAGTTAATGGTTTTTAACTACACAAGCTTTAGATGTCATTTGTTTCAAACTTTAGGGACTTATTTGAAATATGAGACATAGTGAGTATAGGCTTTAAACACCATTCGATCAGTATTGTCAACGCCTCATAGTTGCAAAAGACTTAGGATTGTTTGGAAATAATCAACTAGTTTTAATAGACTTGAAGTTGATTCTTACGGGATATATCTAAGCTTATTTATACCTCAAACACGATCTCAAGTATATGTGCGTACAAGGTTTTGCTGATTCCGAGGTGTCAAAACCAGCAAGAGGGAAGGAGTAGATGTATACTTGATAAAGTCCATGGCCTTCTTTTGAAGTCGCCTTCTTTAAATTTTAGGCCTTTCTTTGTTTCTTTCGGGTGCACCATTTCAATCACATGGTGGAAGAGACATCTTGTCATTAGTCGATATGCATCATTTGAGTCCCCAGGGGGAAGTGTTAGGAGTATAATTATTTAAAAAGTGAGAAGAATTCTTTCTGATTCAATAAATGCTTCCTCAAACGGTTAACCACTAAGCTTATTTTTTAAGAGAGTAGAAATAGTTGACAAAAGAGGTACACATAGGTTTGATAAGTATGATGATTCCTAAAGTTAGTCAGTATTCTGCAAAAAGAAATGAGTACATTTGGGACTTAGTTGACTTAGGTGTTTTCATTTCGACTACTTAGAGGGAATAATTATGACATCCGGAACTTAGTTGACTTTGGTGTTTCAATTTATATCATCATTATCATGTAAGGAGAAATTCAGACATTCGGGACTTAATTGACTTTGATTTTACGGTTTCGAATTAATTGTGTACTTTGGAGATTTGGGTTTTTACATTAAATTTGCTTGAGGCGGCATGCAGGAAAGTTTTGAATCTACTCAAAGAAGGATTGCTAATTTAGGGGGAAGCTAAGACAACTTCTTATGAGAGATTGCGGGGAAGACCTACGGCTGCTACAAAAGAACCATATGATGTTTTCATCATTCAGGTCAAACCTCGTATATAATATAAACTTGTGAATTTATATATATGTAGTGTAGAATTATGGTGATAATAAGGAGTGCTCGAGTACAAAATTTTCAAGAATTTCTTAGTAAATTCAAAAAAATTTAAATTATTGTACTCAACACTGTCTTATATACCCTCATAAATTAAGAGGGAGCAACAAAATGTTCCTTATAGATTGTGTGTAACATTTTGTCCTCGAACGTTTAATCAATTGATATCCAAAATATCAAGGGATTAACATTTTGGATAAGGGGAGAAAATGTGATTAAACTACATCTAATTTGTATTGAAATATGATTGAATAAAATAGACTCAATGCACTCTACACTTAGCATGTACAACGATTACTCTTAAAGTGTAAGTCTTTTGATATTTATATCAAACACTTTGATTGAACTTTTCAATGATTTTGGTTTTGATTATGATGGAATACCCAAAAGACCGACCATGTACTTAAATTTATGGAGTTATAAGGTGGTTAGGCATAGGTATTCAAATCCCATGATCTAGCCAGAACTGGAGGGATCTACCCAGGGATATCCACTAGATAGTGTAGAAGTCCTTAGGTATGATACAAAAGGAGAAAAAGTAAGAATCAGGAATAATGACGACTTAGATGGAGCTAATTTACTAAGCATAAACCCTAGCAGGTAATAATCATTTAAGTCCTCGGTAAGCACTGAAGGGGTTGAGTAATGAAAAAGAAAAGTTAAGATAAAGGGTGAAAAGAAAGAAGCCCTCCTTACACTTTAGGCCGAAACCGGGTCAATACATAATCTGTCGGAAACACTAAGTTGTTTTTTGACATTGAAGACAGTCATGGACCCAGTGACGCCATGCACAACCCTCCCTAGCCACTCAAGGTCTCTCAACAGACTCTTGTTTCATTTCTCACGGAGATTACATGCATTTCTATCAACTTCCTCACTTCGAGTTAGTTGATATTGAAAAGGTGGCAGTCTGCTCCAGCCTCCGATCACTAAAAACAAAGTGCACTACTAAGTCTAGAGCCAAAAGAGATCATCCATAAATCTCATTAGTTCACTTATTCATTATAAACTAGTTTCTCACATATTGTGAAAACTAGTAATATCATTTGAGTCCTACGCATTATCCTTGTGATTTTGCCAGAACATCCGAGTGATACTTAAGTATTCACAGTGAAGATGGAAATCCTGCTTGAGCCAACATCAAACAAGCTCATGGTAGGTGACTTGTGCGATTCTTATGAATCAAACTTGTGACAACTGGAAAGCAACAATGGTGCGATTCTTATGAATCAAACTTGTTCCAGGTTATGGATCGACAATTAATGAATTTTTGACTTGATGTGTCACAAAACCACTTTAGCAAGTGACACGTCGATTGATTTTCAAATCAATTTCCTTATTCAATCGGTGAGACAGTAACTCACTGGTTCACTCTTATCTTGCTGTCTGCTTTGAGATGTTCCGGTAATGAGAACATGTTGAGTTTGATGAATCTAATACATATGTGTTAGAAAGATTCTATACTTCAGCTTGAAATCCTGTCAAGGAGATTCTTCTTAAATTGAATCAACCTGATCACAGGTCGATCCTCACGGATTCAAAGGTTACTCCAACTAAACATGGGCGAATGACAAAGCCATGTTCGTCCACCCACTTTATTGCTAACTGTTTTATTTCAAGAATATATAAAGATGGACATGGGGTACCTGATCCCAACTGACTCACAGATTCATAGCCAGATGCTCATACCCGACGGACAAATATAAAGACATCATGGAAGCTCAAGTACATGTTTCAAGACTTCCGCTACTCTGATACCGTACGTCCTTCTCAAAGCGGCGAAGTGTTTATGTTAAGAACTTCAAGAAAGTTGCAATAAATTACAGCTTTCAAGTTATCAAATCAATAAAATGGTATGAGCATGGTCGGTCCAAAAAGTCACAAATTCATAAGATGGCATGTTTTAATGAATGATGAAACGGAGATTATTGCTTGGTTGATGATCTCAAGTTTGCTCAATGATCATCTTTTTTCACAAACAAAGCAAGATAAAGGACAAGCTCGAGCCTAAGTCAAACATCACTACACAATCACAAAGTTTTAAGATTGACTGTTTAAAGACTACGAGCTCAAAACTAAAAGTACAAAGCATAGTATGCAAGTTTAAATTTTTTGGTAAATTGGAGTGACTCCCTTAGGGTGGAAAAGATTTTATAGGGATCAAGAAAAGTATCGGTCATTATAATATTAACTAGTCAAAGCCCTGTAGTTAGTCAATGTTTTGTTTATAAGATAATATTAGCCGAAAGGGCCTCCATGGAAAGCCTTTCCAAGGCCCTTTATGGCCAGCCATACATTTAGAGTATATAAATACACTCTCCATGCCTTGGAGAGGGTGTTGGTTGGTTGTCTTCTCATTTTCACCTTAATGCATTTCATGTTCTTTACTTTCACTCACTAGGAAAATACATCATTTCTTCCACACTTTCTCTCTTAGTAATATGCTCATATATCAAAGATTACTATTATACTTTTTATTAAAGACCTCATTTTTTTTTTATTTATATTTTATAATACAATATATACATCTATATAAATAATATTTACCCCCATATATATATATCAATATATTTTGAGCTTCTGTCATCGTCTTGCTAGCATAATGTATAGGTTGAAAGTGCTTCATCTTTTGTTGTCCTAAAACCGCACCAATCGCGAAATCACTTGCATCACACATGAGTTCGAAAGGTAGGTTCCAATCCGAGACAACTAAGATTGGAGCTTCGGTAAGCTTCTTTTTAAGAGTCTGAAAAGCATCAATACAATCCTTAGAAAACACAAACGGTGTTTCCTTCTCAAGAAGGTGAGTCATTGGTCTAGCAATCTTAGAAAAGTCTTGGATAAATCGTCGGTAAAATCCTGCATGACCTAAGAAACTCCTAACACCTTTTACAGTAGTCGGGTGAGGGAGCTTAGCGATAACATTGACTTTAGCACGATCGACCTCAATTCTTGACTTTGAAATTTTATGCCCTAACACAATTCCTTCTCTACACATAAAGTGGCACTTCTCCCAATTAAGAACTAAATTCGTGTCTTCACACTGTTTTAGCATCTTTTCTAAATTGGAGAGGCACGAATCAAAACTATCCCCAAAAACCGAGAAATCATCCATAAACACTGTTGGTCCAAAGTCTTGGATCTGATTAGCCTTTTGTAAGCCAATAGCTAACTTGAATAAATCCAAATCAACTATAAGAGAGACAATGACTATGAATACTATGTGCTAATGCGGAATCTTAACACAAGTACTAAGAAGAACAATTGTAAAACTAACTTCGTATATTGCTATTGATTTCTATTAGGTTTGGATACCTAAAACACTATGCCATAGGGTTCCTTTTATACACCAAGGAAACCCTAATAGGCTTTACAAACGTGTCAAAGGATAATGCATATCCTTTCCTAAGATATCTCCTAAGATATCTCTAAGATAACTATTATAACTATTCTGTTACATAAACAGACTTAACTAGACAAGGACAATACTAACTATAGGTCTTGCGCCAAGACTTACTTATGACTGACAGACTTTAACTATGTCTACTACCAACTTAACTCTATAACTACCAGACTTAAGTCTGTTTACAATAATTCCTAACAATCCTCCCCTAACTTGAACTTCACTTGTGATCTTCAAGTTTCTTTGACTACCTTCATTATGATCTTCCTGAGGATTTTGTGAGCATTATCTTTGGAATTATTCTTGAACTGCAACATGATGATCTTCCTGTATAAACAGGTTCTTGACTTCTATCACACTCCTATTGAAATCATCACTACCTGATCTTTACAGCAACTAATCTTCTAAGTATCATAATCAGCACTTCACAGCAACAAGTCATATCTCTTCAGCAACACTTGAATAAGCAGCACCATTGACTATATGTACATCAAATCATAAAGTTTCAGTCTATTCTCATCACTTCTATTGGTAAACTAACTCCTGTGAGAGGTAAAATCATGGTGAAAATTTAATGGATTTGATGTCTCCATTACCAGTTTAGCCATTAACTTGAAGTAGTCAGTCCTTTGGCCACACAGAAAGTGCATGTCCATGGTTTACTGAAAACCATTTTTCAACTCAACTCTCCAGATACGGTGAAACAGTGGTGACTTAATACCATATGGTATTTGGCAAACCATTACAACCTGACGGATTGTAGATGCCTTTACCTGTATCCGTTTGCTCAGGCTAGTCAATCCTTTTGGCCCTAGAAAAGGAAAATTTCCATGGTGGATTGATTTACCATATCAACTCTTTTGTACTTAAACTTTTGATTGATTACCATTCACTTTTTTGGTAAAGTGACAACCATCTAATATGGATTTGCAATTTGTCTTTACCATAACCATAAGCTCATGGACTAGTTTTATGGTTTTTTTTTCCACAGCTTTACCACAATCCATAAACTTGTGGGCTAAGCCAACGCTTCACTTAAACAAATATGAGTGGATTTGAAAATAAACCATACAATTTTTTTGGCAAATTTCAGCCATAACAAATGTGAGAAGTTCTGTACCAAGAGCCGTTATGCTTTGGACTAGCAGTCCTTATTCTATTAGAACCAGGGTGGACTAAGAACCAATATTGTTGTGTTAGTTGCTATTAGCACCTCCACCAAGTGTTATCTCTTCTCAACTCCATTTTATAGCTCTTTATCTATATACCACAGTTCTGATAATTCTTTCAAACATTTAAAAATTTATTGCTGTTGCTGAGCTTGTTTCTAAATTAACTTCAAGAGTTGATAGCAAACCTCATCTTTTCTAAATCTTCCCTAAAGCTTTCTTTTCAAGCAACAGCGTTTGCAAACTTTGGCTGGTAGTGGATACTTAACCTCAGTCAGCATATAGATGTGTGCAGCCTCCAAAGATAAACAATGAACATCACAACTATGAAAATATCTCCAACTGAGTACCTTTTGTTGATGTGTTAAATTCCAAACAGCATCCTCTTCTTCTGGATCAGTGAGAACCACTCGTCTGCTCTTGAGAATCTTTTCCATTTTCTTAACTTTCTTCACCAACTTCACTATTGCATTCCCCCATATTGTGCTTAGTCTCTTGAATCCATCTCCAAGCTTTCAATCCTGGTCATTAACTGTGGAACCAGTTGAACAAGATCCTCTACTGACATGTGCCCTGGTTCTGCCTCATGAGTATGAGTAGGAGCTGGGTTTGTGGAATGTCAGATGCTTGTCTAGGTGAAGATTGTTGGTGTTCAGGTGATGGTTGCTCAAAGTGGTGTTCCATGGTTTCATGTTCAGGTGCAGTAGGAGGTGATGAAGGTTTAGATGTTTGTTCAATTTATAGTGTAGTGGAAATGATGGTGGTTCAGTGGTGCAGGTTAAGATGTAGGTGGTTGGTGGAACTGTAGAGGATGATGGTTGAGATTGAGTTCCAGCTTGATCTGCTTGACCTGCAATTAGAGCAACAACAGGCAACATAGCAGGCAATAAAGGTCTTGGTACCCCCCTAAAACCCCTTTTCATGTTTCCAAAAATATTTTTGGTCAAGGCCACAGCGAAATAAGGGTGTTTGCTGTCAGTTTGTATTTCTAGAATCATTTGTAGAAAGCGAGGGTACATTAAAAACTTAGTTTTTACTTTTCCAAATTAGCCACCAGACCTTCAAAAATCAAATTTTGAAAAGTTAGAAACCCTGCAGTGAAAGACAAATCAAAGCGATGCAATATTAGGCTACCAAATTGATTCCTTCCACCACTTTTTAGGGCTTATGCATTGTAAAAATTAGAGGCACCAAGAATGGGCCATTGGGGTGTAAAAAGCTTTTCAAAAAGGAAAAACAACCATCTGTTGAACCCCATATTCCCCATATCCCTCAAAAATTTTAGTATATTGGCAACATAGAAATCCCTGACAGCAATCCCTAATTGGAAGACTTACTTCGAACAGATGCCTCAGTGATTGTATACCTACAAGAGTATCTAGGTTGCTCTTAATTCTAGAGGTCCCACCACAAAGTTGAAGGCAGTTGCAACTGCCAAAACTGTTTAACTATGAAGTCAATGGATAGTAGGATTGTTAGTCAAGCATACCTGATATGCCAAGCCTTTTGAAGAAGTCTACTATCTCTGCAAACCCCTGCACTTTCTAGATTCTTCAGGTTCTTATTTAAGAATCCCACTTGGTTATGCTTGTTGCAGTATTTCAGTGAAGCCATCTTTGAAATTGTATAACCGAGGTTGAGATTGTTGGTGATTTATCAAACTTGGTTTTGACTCGCGTTTTTGTGGTAAAACTTAGTTCTGATTATAAGCTGCTGAATTGACTTACATGCCAATAAGAAAGAATTTCAATTGTTCCCTCCGAGAAAATAGAGGCTCTTTTTTAATGAAGATAACTATTTTGGTGAGATAAAATATAAATATCCAATTTGTATCATTACCCGCTTAAATATCCCGCAATTTGCTATAATACGGTCATATTGTGAAAATTCAATAGTTATGAGACCAAACAGTACTAACGACTAGTTACCAGGATTAATATTGGCCTACCAGACTTAAATCTGGTCAACCAGTATTAACAATGTATTGTTAGAACTAAACAATAAGCTTACCAGGATTAACTAGTAAACTACCAGAATTAAAATTGACAATACCAGAATTAACTTTTTTTCAGTTCAACTTTAATCCATGCTCCAATGCAATCCAAGTATAACCTGAAAATGTTAAGCCACACACAAAATATACTACAGACTGACTTGAAAACACTTATTACTACTAGGTCTATGACTACTAGAATAAAGATAATCTATCATAATTAAGTCTACTATCTAGTATGACTAAATTTACAAACTATACATTTAAGCCTCCCCTTAAATGTAGCTATGGATTTATCATACCAATATTAACCACTAAGAAATGAAACCTTGGTTCATCAAAAGCTTTGGTCAATAAGTCAGCTACATTGAAGTCTGTGTGAACTTTTTCCACCCTAATGAGCTTCTTTTCATAAGAATCCCGTATAAAGTGGTGTCTGATCTCGATGTGCTTTGTCTTGGATTGATACACCGGATTCTTCACAATGCATATTGTACTTTCATTATTAATGTGGATTTTGGTATTCATAAAAGTGAAACCATAGTCCAACATTTGATTCTGAATCCACAACACTTGTCCACGGCAGCTTGCAGCAGCTACATATTCAGCTTCTATTGTAGAGGTAGCCACTATGGTTTGTTTCTTGCACTGCCAAGAAATTAATCTCCAAAGGTAACAGATCCCCCTTTGTATTCTTCAAAATCATCCAGGTGATCCTTGTTACCAGTCATGTGCCCTGAGCATTCACTATCAAATATATCTCTGTCCTTCATGTTCTTGAGTGGATGATCCTGCACATGAAAAAGAGAAATTAGTTTCTCTTAGGGACCCAGGCCTTTTCAGGCTTGGGTCTGCCTTGTGGACCTTTAGCATTCATAGTTCTAATAAAAGTTGGTCCACTATCACAATTGGAGTTTAGTTTAGAGTTTCTCCAATTATAACCTGCTGTGGTCTTAACAGTAGTGCCCCAATTTCCCTTTACAGCATTGAAATAAGACATTTTTGCTGTATTTCTATCAATGGGTCTTCTCACAGGTGAATAAGATTTAGAAAAATGACTTATTTGATTAAACTTATTCACCTGGGGTCTTACAGGACTAAAACTGTTTGAGTTACAGGTAGGTACTGGTTGTTTAGATCTACCAATATTAACATTAATCCTGACAGATTTAACATTATGCCTAATAGAATTAACATTTACCCTACCAGTATTAACATTAGGCCTAACAGAATTAACATTTTTCCTAACAGCATTAAGTTGTACTGGTCTAGGTACAAAATGATTAGCATGATTAACCCTGTTTGCATTAGTCCATACTGGTTTTGCCACCCTGTTACCAGTATTAAAAACCCTTTGTTTCTTAAACTCAGCCTCTCTTGCCATTTTCTTTTCATAATAGTCACAATCTTTGATTAAATGACTTAGGCTGCCACAAACAAAACACTTTTTCTTGATGAAAGAGTAACCTTCTCCTAATTCTCTTTCCATCATTTTATTCCAATTCTTTCCTTTAACTTCAGATGTCCCTTGATTTTTCATTTGTTGCCTAGGAGTTTTTACGTGTTTTGCACAACTAGATTCAACTTCTTTTGATTCAGACATAACTTTTTCATTAGTTATTACAGACTTAGACTTAGACATTTCATTTGGTACACTTATACTTTCAACTTCAGACTCAGAAGAGTGCTCAGAGGTATTTCCACAAGATCCTTCACTGTCATTTGATTGAAAGGTAGAATGCTCAGTAGAGTTATCATCTGAGTCACTAACTTCAGGCTTTTGAGGTCCCTTTTTACAATAAATATACAAAGAATCATCAATTTCCTCTTGTGGTTTAGGAGTATAGTCTCCAGTTAATGGATGTGGAACTCCTTTGAAACTGTTAGTCTTTGTAAATCTACTGTACAAAGGTTTGTTAATATAGTCTTCTGCTGTACACTTGAACACAGATCGATTCATTTCTTCCTCATAGCTTAAAACCTCTTTGTTTGATTGTATTTCATATCCTAAGCCAACTTTACTATTTGAAGTCATACCTGAATCAACTAATTTCCAAAGGTTTTTAGAAGAATCCTTCCATGAATCTACTGTTTTCTTCAATTGTTCCTTTTCTTTTACAGCTTTCATTCCTATTCTCCTATATCTTTTAAGCTTTTCATCTTTTGCATATATTTCATTTGCTTGAAATGTAAGCTGTTCATTTAGAGATAATTGCTGCTTTTGAAAAGTAACAATTTGAGCTTCTAATTTCTTAACAGCTAGAGTATAGGCAAGTATTTTTGCTTCTTGTTCACCTAACTGATTCATTTGTTCATCACACAGTGTTTTAAGCTTATTATATGAATCAATGCAAGTTTTAGAACATAATGATACCTCAGTATTTGAGCTGATTGCCATGAGTGCATGATTTGTCTCTTCTTCCTCTACTGTATGTTCTCCCCAATTGACAACACCATCATCCATAGTCAGCAAACAGTTCTGATTCTGCTCTTTCTTTCCAGCTCCTTGATCTTGATAAAACTCAGTTCTCTCTTCTTTCCATCATTTGTCCCCTTGGATGTACATTCCCTAGCAAAATGGGGGGGGGGGGGGGGGGGGGGAAACCGTGTTGTGACATTTGTAACATTCAAGCTTCTTTTTTTCAAAACCAACCGGTTTGTTTCCATCAATCCTGACTCTCTTCCGTTTTCTTGTAAAAATCTTCATTCGAATAGCAATCATTTGCTATCTGCCAGTTTATGTACATCTTTTAATGTCCATGTCATCAATCTGTTCCTAGGTATTCTATGAAGAAGTCTAAATTTGTGATTGCTTAAGATTATATCGTTTGACAATGAGTGAATAACTACCTTCATCAGTAACCAGCGAACTTCTCTTTCTGACAATATTGTTTGAAGAGGTAGAAGGAGTGTAAGTACTGTAGGCACCAGTATGACCAAGCTTAACCTTGTTAGTGCTGGTCTTGCTGTGTGAAACAAAAGCAACATTTTGAGCACTTGTAGATGATTTTGAGGTACTTGTGAGTTCCCGCTCAAAGACCTCTAAGGTTATTCTACATCATCAATAGAAAAGTGTCAACATCTGGTTGGTTCTCATTGCACATTGCCAGATTTGACCAAGCTAGGGCGCAAAGATTGAGAAACTGTGATTTGCATCCTCAGTTGATACTTCAGCACCTGAGCTTTCCAACTGTTGAGAGTAGTGTTGGAATATGTCATTCCCTTTTCTAACCCTTCTGAAACTTGATACTAGTAATGCTTCAAAATAACTGTGTTTTTTTAAGAGCTTTCTGCATCTTCTTAGATTTGCATTTACCACCAAACCGAGTCCTTATGGTCTCCAAATTTCTTTTGCCATCGTCCATTCTGAAATCTTCTCAGATGTTCTTGGAATGGGCCATACGTAAGATGTTCTTGCCTTCCTTTCATTTTCAATCGCATGAATTTCTGTAGCAAGATATGGTGGAAGTACTATATAACACCATGTGTTCTAGTTGAAATTCTTTCTTAGATTTTCCCATTCTGAATTACCTTCCAAACATCCTTGTCAATATATTCAAGGTAATGCTCCATCTCCATGGCCCATATATCATACTCCTCCTTCTTCAGAATTGGGAGTTTGATATTTGAGATAGTTGTTTTTGTAGGGATGAGTTGTTGTTGTTGTTGTTTTAGTTTATTGGATGCATTACCATTGTTTGAGCACCTATCTTAATGGAATGATGCTTCATCTTTACTAAGATGTTGAGAGTAAACATCTATTAAGCAGGTTGAGGACATTTTTCTAGATCTGAAAGTGATTATTTATGGATCTTTGTGATTCTTCTTACTCAGAGTCCCTTCTAGGGCTCTGATACCACTTGTAGTCCTAAGTCCTTGGATATGTTTAGCCTTTTGTAGAAATAGCTAATCTTGAATAAATCTAAATTCAACGATATGAGAGACAATAACTATAAATACTATGTGTTAATGCGGAATCTTAACACAAGTACTAAGAAGAACACAATGTAATACTTTTCTATTCGCTATTGATTTCTATTAGGGTTCTATATATATAAAACTATGTCATAGGGTTCCTTTTATACACCAAGGAAACCCTAATGGGCTTTACAAACGTATGAAAGGATAATGCATATCCTTTTTAGATATCTTAATATAAACTATACCTCTCTAAGATAATATCATGTTACATAAACGACTTAACTAGACAAGTCCAGTACTAACTATGTACTGCAGAACAACTTAGTACTGCCAGATTTAACTATGTCTACAGACTTACTCTATAACTACCAGACTTTAGTACTGTTACATAATTCCTAAACACTTTTACAAAAATAATTACTAATCCTTGTCCTATCTCCCTCTCTTCGACGTTACACCACACAATAACACACACTTTTGTGGCTTATTTTCTTGCGTGCATTTAAATCAATTATACCATCTAATAATTGTTTCAAGAGCTAAAAATCCCACTATAGAAACCTCACATGCATTAAGTATTCAGGAAGTTAGATTTTTGGTTGGTTCATGTGATTTTTGAGTATAAAGATGTGTTCAAATTAGTTAGATTGTTGTTAAATTTAAGTTGGTTAATTGAAAAATGGTTTGGTTTGTTTTGTTGGGTGCGTCTGATTTCAAGCAACCAAGGGGGAAACAAAATTTGATTTTCTTAATGGCATTGTAAGCTCCTAGTTATATTTTGTAGTGGTTTAATTGTGGTTATTGCATACATATGATTATTGCTAGATGATTCAAGTGTGGAAATATTGAAAGCGTGTTTTGTTATTAACTAAGGTTTGATGGTTTTGGTATAATTATATATATAATAGTTAAGCGTATTTTGATAGCCGGATTCATGTCAGAAAAATATTGGTGTAATGGGTTTTGGGTTGACCATGTTTGACCAGAAAGTTTGACTTGATCGTAGCGTGTCGAGAAATTTTTGAAATCTATTTTAGGCTTTGAAAATGATAAAGTATATTCTAAGGTTCGTTTTGATATAAGGTGGGCCTTTACTCTTAAAATGAAACGTTTTACGCCGAATCAGTTTGAGTATTTTGGGGTAAAAAAAATAAAAAAGTCAACTACGAAGTTGACTTTTGAAAGTCAACGTTCGTAAACTTTTGAATAACGTTCTATAAAAGCAAAGGTTCGTATGTGAGTAGTTGTAACAAATATGAAGTTCGGATTATATTATCCTTACTTTCGATAACTTTCTAAAAATAGAAACTTTATAGAAAATGTTGTAATATTATTAGGTGCGTCAAGGTGAAATGTTTTGCGTCGCACTTGGAAATTTTAGTATATGATTGTATATACGTAATAGTAATATATATTAAATAGCTATATATTATTAATATTAATTTTTATATATATATTATATACTTATATATAGATTATATATATATATATATTATATAGATATATATTTTTATATATATACAATATATATATATTATTGCAAGTATGCAATATATGACTTAATATACTTTTAGTACGTCCGCTTATATGTACTTTATAGGTCGCGGTTAAGACGTGATAGTTTACTTGAGCTAATCAATTGATTGATTTAGACCTTTGCTTAGGTGAGTTCATAAGCCTCGCATTTAAATCTTTTATTGTTGTAAAACCGCGAGGGGATACATGTTTATTTTATAAAATTCGAACAATATGTTTTTTGGTATGTTGGGAACCGATTATGAAGATTGTTTCCGCATAAGTTGCTATTGTCGGAAGCTCATTATATCAAGAACCGTTATTTGCCATTGGCGGGTGAACGCTAATGCACTAAATAGATCTATTGGGTTTGACAACCCTGTCCGAGGTATGAATCCATAGGTGAGCACCCTGTAATGGCAATTTGTATTTGAAAGTAGTTGGTATATGACCAATTAATACCTAATTTTGGGGTATATAACATATGAATACCATAGGCCCCCCCTTTTTCTCTCCCCTTTCTACTGTTATCGTTCGGTGTTCATGAGCTTATTGCGTGAAAGAAAAGAAGTTTCTATACATTACATTCGTTACTTTGTTTTCCCGAGAACTAATTATGTGTTCAAAGATTATTGCTTATTAATTACTTTAAACTCTATGAATTTCACTCAACTTTGTTGTTGACGTTTTAAACATGTTTTATCCCAGGTAACCAAGGATGAAGGCAACATTGGCGTGGAGGTGTCGTGCGTGTGATGGATTTATTGAAAGACTACTTGTGTGTTCCGGTCTTTCAAAAACAATGTCTTAAGTTGTGTTAAAACAATGTCTTTTATTGAAACAATTGTCTTTCAAATATTGTAATAGACGGTGGTTGTGATTCTGTGGGGACCTAACGCATTTTAACTCTGAATAATAATGGAAGACATGTTTGTTAAAAAATCTCATTTGGGTCATTTTCTATTATCTTGGTCAATGGTGCTATTTAGTAACATCCAAATTGTTAATTCTGCTGCGCAACCCAATGTACGATGGGTGGGGTGGTACAGAGTGGTATCAGAGCCAGGATTATAGAGAACTAGATCGAGTCTTTTTGAAAACCTAAACTATAACGCTTCTACACGCACACCGACACTCCTCGTTTCCATTGGTTACCTATAGAAAGAAAAGGTAAGTTGATTGATTGTTATGTATATGTATATTTACGTATGTGCTATATGTATAAATGGTTATGTATGGATATATTTATGCATGTGCTGAATGCATAAATTGTTATGTATTGGTGCATTTATGCATGTGTTGTATGCATAGAATGTCATGTGATTATATGATAACTATCATTATATATGTTTAAAATATAATTGAGATATATATTGAACGAGAATGTCACGAATCGTGAATTTTTGTTGTTGCGCTTTGATGCGAACCGTTATTTTGATAATAGTGTTTCAATGATAATAAGAAGTGATACGCTATTAAGTAAGTATTGTGATGTATTCTCTAGATATCATGTAAACGTAATTCCTCCCATATCTGTGGATGTGTACCGTTGTTGGCTGAATCAACACGATGATGTTCTATATTGTTTTTTTTTTTTCCCCCTTCCCCCCCCCGAGCTTGGTCTTAGTGGATGAAGACGAGGACCCAGAAGAAGACGAATTTGAGGAAGAAGAAGATCCTCAAGAAGAAGAAGATGATATGGAAGTCGACATCGAGGAAGATGAGAATGAGCCTGAGTTGACTTACCCTTATGAAGAGGTGGATCCTCTTAACCCTCCGCCGCCTGCTTCTGAGTCAGAACCTGAGGATGCGATCGAGGTTGAGAACCCGATTGAGCACGAGGATGAGACTGTTCCTGCTAGTGTCCATGAGGTAGGTGAATCGTCTACTGCTCCTTTTCTTCGTGAGGACAGTGATGGTCTATTGCCTGGTCTCATGAGAAGGGACATTAACTCTCTTTTTGGTCGGATGGCTTCTCTTTCAAGACGATTGTGTGGTCGCGAGACGGCGCATGCATTGGTCGAGAAGAAAGGAAAAGCAAAGGACGAGTACTATGGTAAGTTGATTTTGGACTTGGGTAATGAAGTGCGTTCTAGTGTGGAGCAAGGAACGGCTGCAATGGAAAAGCTAGTTGAAAAGCTTGGTAATGTTGAGGATAAGGCTGAGTGTAAGAGATTGAAGAAGGAACTTGAAGAAGCAAGGTTTAGCAAACAACATTCTTCGTATGTAGGCACCAAAAAGACGAAACGAGGTCAAGAGAGATCTCTATTGGACTAGAGTTCGAGCTCATGAGTTCTATCAAGAGATGATTCATAGAGAATTTGTGTTTAAAGAAAGACTGAATGAAGCCATCGATGTTCCAATTGCGTTCAAAGAGAGACTGAGAACCGATAGCATCAAGTCTGCATCCGATTGTGTTGGAAAGAAGAGTCCTTCATCTGAGCTGCGAGGATCTCCTCATGATGCTTAGTAGTTTAGATTCATTAGTAGTATCTTTATTTTGTAATCACTAAACTGAACCCTCAGTTAGTAGAATTAGTGCTATTGGTTGTAACAATTTGTATCATTTAATGAAACAATGCAACTATGTATTAACTCTCTTGTGATGAAAAATGAATGACTATCTTTTGATTACTACTTGATGTTGTGTGACTGTTGTTGTAATTGATTTGTCATTATACCATGTTATGAGTATATCATGTTATGAATGCTTATAAGATTGTTTTCTGTGTGACGTGACAGAATGATGCCTCTAAAGTCTGCACCTTTGACTCAAGCCGTTGTTCGATGAATGATCAAGGAAAATGTCAATGCTGCTATTGCTGCTGAGCGAGCTAGACATGCCAATGTTGGAAATGATGCTAGGGGATCTGGACTAGCTAGGGGTCAGGATGTCGCACCTGCTGCTCGTGAGTGCACTTTTGTTGGATTTATAAAGTGCAATCCTACTACTTTTCGTGGTACTGAAGGAGCTGTCTAATTATTAAGATGGTTCAAGAAAACTGAGAGTATTTTTGGGATCAGCGATTGTGCAAAGGGCAAAAAGGTTAAGTTTGCTGCTGCGACATTGCAAGGACCTGCTTTGACTTGGTGGAATGCTAAGATTGCAACCATAGGTTTGGAGACTATGAACCAAATGCCTTAGACTAAAATGAAGCAACTGATGACTGCCAAGTTTTGTCTAATAAAAGCAGTTCAACAAATGGAGCACGAACTATGGAACTTGAAGATTAAGGAGTATAACATTGTGGCTTATACTCAAAAGTTCAATGAGTTAGCATTGATGTGTCCGAGAATGGTTAAACCGGAAAGAGTAAAAGTTGGTGCTTACATCCAGGGATTGACTGATAACATCAAGGGTGAAGTTACTTCTTCTAGGCCTGCTAACCTGAGCGAAGCCGTGTGTATGGCTCATAAGTTGATGGAACAGAAATCCTAAGCTAGAGATGACAGAATCTTGGAAGGAAAGAAGCAAAAGTGGGAGAGCTTTCAAAGTGGAAGTAGTAGTGGTAAGGGCAATCATAGGGACAACTCACGTCAAACTTTGCAGAATAACCAAAGGCAAGGAAACGTGTGAGCTATGGTTATCGCTCCTACTGATGGAAAGCTTCCTTTGTGTGAACGATGTTTTACTCGCCATGTTGGTTAGTGTACGATCAAGTGCCACAAGTGTGGAAGGATTGGGCACAAGTTAAGGTACTATAAGGAGAAGAATGTTTCTATGGGTGCAAATGCTTTGCCTATTCTGACTTGTTATGATTGTGTTGAGCAAGGTCATACAAGGAACCGATGCCCAAAGAAGGTTAAGCTATAAGAAATTGGAGAAGTTTGTGGCCGAGGTTATGCTATTAAGGATGCTAAGCCGAAAGGTCCGAATGTGGTTACTGGTATGTTTCTGCTCAATAACCGCTATGCTTTTGTTTTATTCGATTCGGGTTCTAATAGGAGTTTTGTGGATACTAGATTTAGTTCCATGCTTTGTTGGGAATTATGCATTCCTAACTTAGTACCGTTAGTTCTATACTTAGTACTGCTAGTTATAGTTAGTACTGAAAGTACAAAATGTTAAGTACTGTTCAGATAGTTAGTACCGTTAGTACAAAATAGTTAGTACCGTTTAAGAGATATGTATGAGATATTGTAGGAAAAGATATGTATTATCTTTTACGCGTTTTGTAAGCCTGTTAGGGTTTATCCTTGGTCTATAAAAGGAACCCTACGGCATTAGAGAGATAACAATTGATAACACACATATCTCATCTCATACAATCATATCTCATAGTTAGTAATCTGTAATCATATTAGCAGATTAATAGAAATCAAAGTTTAGTATTCATTATTCTTCTTAATACTATTGTGTAGATTCCGCATATACAATAAGTATTCATAGTCAGTGTTTCTCTATAGTCAATCTGTATTTATACAAGTTGGCTATCACCCTTAGCAGGCTGCAAAGATCTGTTCAGTTTGGGACTCACAAGTGGTATCAGAGCCTGTGAGAAACTCTGAGTAAGAAGAACAAAAACAAGCTATAAACCCCTATCTTACAAAGCAATTCAATGGCTGGATCACAAGATGATATTCCACCACCACCACCACCACCATCACAAACACCAACACAACAAACTCCTCACACTGTTTCAACCATCAAACTTCCTATTCTCAAGAAGGGAGAATATGACATATGGGCCATGAAAATGGAACATTATTTAGCCCATACAGACTATCCTATCTGGGAAGTTATACAAAATGGAAATGGTTCTGTATCATCTCCACAGCGATACACCAAGGTCAAATCACTGGTTCTGCCTCTAAGACTGCCAGAGAGATCTCAGCCAGAGGAAAGAGAAAGAAAACAAGGGACCTCTTTGCTTATGGCTTTACAGACAGATTCATCTTGCTAATATTTTATAAAATGACTGATGTTAAAGAGATGTGGGAAGCCATCAAATCTAGATTTGGGGGAAATGATGAATCAAAGAAGATGCAGAGTATATTCTAAAGCACAGTTTGAAGGTTTCTATGTATCAAACTTACGAGGGGAAGACATAAAGGCTATGACCAGGTTTCAAAGTCTTCTAATTCAATAGAGATTCATGGGTGCAGGCGTCTCCTCTGAGGATGCAAATCATAATTCCTTATTTTTTTTTTCTTTTTTTTTTTTTTTTTTTTTTTTTTTTTTATTTTTTTTTTTTTTTTTTTTTTTTTTTTTTTTTTTTTTTTTTTTTTTTTTTTTTTTTTTTTTGATCTCTACCTTCTGCCTGGTTCTCAAGTTTCTTAATTCATGAGGACAAGCCAGGAGTGGACAGTCTCAGCTTTGATGATCTGTATAATAATCTTAGAGTCTTTGAGTCTGATGTTAAAGGTTCTACTGCATCATCCTCTAGCACGCAGAATGTGGCATTCATTTCAGAGAACACTAGCTAGTATAATTGATGTAGTACGTTTATTGGTTTTTCTAATCCTTCTAGTCAAAAACTCACAATATGAACATTCTTCATCATAGTCCTTACTTGCCAAATCAATCCAGTTGCCCTCAAATTGATCATGAAGATCTGGAAAGCTTGGTGAATTTGATTAGAAGAAATGGTCTTGAAATGGCAGGGTGGCCATGATTTCCATGAGATCGGAAAAAGTTCTAACAAAAAGTTAGGTAGAAGCTCAATTTGATGGATAAGGAACAGGTGGTTTGACAAAACAAAGTCGAGTGCTATAGTTATCACAAGAGGGAAATTTTGCTGAGAATGCAGAACCAAGGGAAATCAAGATAGTAGGAGGAGAGATGCTTGGAACTCTGGAAATAAGGATGGGAGAAGATCTGGTAAGCAGGAGGACTCTAAAGCTTTGGTGACTATTGATGGAGAAGGTGTTGATTGGACCAGTCACTCAGAAGAAGAAGAAGATTATGCTTTGATGGCTTGCAACAGTTCAGGCTCAGACACAGAGGTAACTTCTTGTTCAAAAGAATGTAAAGAGTCTTATGCTGAACTTAAAAAACTGTATGATGAACAAAGAGCACAACTTAGTGATGCAAGCATAGAAATACTGGCATATACTCAAGCTTTAAAGAAAGTTGAAGCACAATTAGTTGCTCATCAACAAAGTCAACTTTGGTATGAGGAAAAGATAAGGTTTATGAAAATAGACTTAGATGATAAAACTGATGTCCTTACATACCATAAGAAACTATTGGCAGAAGCTGAGAAAGAAAAAGAAGACTTAAAAGCTAAAATAGAAAAATGGCACAACTCTTCTAAAAATCTTAGTATTTTGCTAAATAGTCAAATGAGTGCTAATGATAAATTTGGGCTTGGGTATGGGGATTACAGATATGATGGCATCTTGAGTTATGAAAATGAAGTTTTACAAAGTGTATTTATGAATAAGGAAAGTGATTTAGAAAATCAGCCTTTGTATGATAGGTTTGTTACAGCAGAAGGAATGCATGCTGTACCCCCACCCATGACAGGGAATTACATGCCATCTGGACCTGATATTGAAATAGATTACTCACAATTTACATATGGTCCAAAACAGTCTCAAGCTAGTGAATCTGAAACCCAAACCAGTGACTTTGATACTTGTGACTCAAATTGTAGTGAAACAACACATGAATCTTTGCCTGAACCAGTTGTCAATGAACCCAGAGTAGTAAGTCAACCTAAGGTTTGGTCTGATGCTCCTATCATTAAGGAGTATGAATCAGATAGTGAAGATGAACATGTGTCTCTAGATATAGAACGTGAAAAGAAGTCAGGAAACACCCTAGTTTTGCTATGTGAAGAGAAGTCAAAAACTCTAGGGGAAACTGTTAAGAATCAATTCACACATAGTAAAAATCCTAAAGTTGACAAGAAAGGGTTGGGATATGGGTTTACTACAAAAGCATGTTTTGTATGTGGAAGTCTTAGTCATCTTATTAGAGATTGTGATTTCCATGAAAAAAGGATGGCTAAACAAGCTGAGTTAAACAATAGGATGAGGAAGAAGTCTAGTCAAAGGGAAATTAAACCAGTTTGGAACAATGTGCAAAGAATGAATTATCAAAATAGGCTTGTTCCAAAAGCAATACTAACTAGAACTGGAAAGATTCTAGTTAATACTGCTAGAACTGCAGTTACTTAACACAGTAATACTACTAGAAACTAGCAGTACTAACTCCGTTATACTGCTAGGGCATAATGTAAAGATAGGCAGTACCAATTAATGCTGCTAGGAAAGTTAATACTGTTAAGCCTATTGTGAATAATACTAGACCAAAAGCTGGCTTTCATAAATCTGTTTCACCTTTTAGAAAGTCATTTAATAGAACAACAACACTTAGAACAAATTTTTCAAAACAAAAGGTTAATACTGCTGAGGTAAATGCAGTTAGTGCTGTTAAGGGAAAAAGGGAAACTGCTGTTAAGTCCTCAGCAGGTTTGTAAGTGTGAGACTACAAAGACATTACTGGGCACAAAGTTCAAATACAATAGTGGATCAAGTCTTAGAAATTGTTTCACTTTCAAAGATCCACTAGGCAGACTCAAGCCCAAACAGGCTTGGGTCCCTAAGAGAATCTAATCTCTTATATTTAATGTGCAGGATTATCCACATAGAGCTTTACAGAACAAAGGAATTGTTGATAGTGGATGTTCCAGGCACATGACTGGAAACAAGGCCTACCTTGCTGAATATCAAGACTTTAATGGTGGCCCTGTTGCTTTTAGAGGAAGTAAAGGTAAATAAAAAAAAGGGAAAGTTAGATTTTGTAGGATGTGTGCTTTGTGAAAGAACTACGGGCATTTCAATCTCTTTTCTGTGTCACAAATATGTGACAAGAAGAACAAAGTTCTTTTCACTGACTCTGAATGTCTTGTTTTGTCTCCTGAATTTAAGTTACCTGATGCAATTCAGAGTTTACTTAGAATCCCCAGACAAAAACAATATGTACAGTTTCAATTAGAAAAAATTAGTCCTTTTGGAGGTTTAAGCTGTTGAATTGCAAAGGACCACAATTGATGAATCTAAGAAAATGGAATAGGAGGTTGGGTCATGTTAAACTTTAATAGGCTTAAACAACTTGTGTAGGGAAACCATTGGACGTGGTTTACCTTCATTGTTTTTTCAATAATGACCCACCCACTTGGTGTTGCTTGTTACGAAAGAAAGCAAAACACAAGGCTCCTGTAAGGCCATATCAGTGCGCTCTATTGTCAGCCCTTATAGCTTCTACATATGGATTTGTGTGGACCTTCATCTGTAAGGAGCTTAAAACCATAGACTTATTGCCTTGTTATCATTGATGCTTTTAGCAGGTTTAGTTGGGTGTCTTATAAGAACTAAGGCCAGGGGACCATAACCCCCCCCCCCCCACCCCCCCCACCACCCCCCCCCCCCCCCCCCCACCCCCACCCCCCCCCACCCCCCCACACCACCCTCCCCCACCACCCCCCCCCCACACCCCCACCCCCACCCCCCCCCACACCCCCACCCCCCCCAAACCCCCCCCCCCCCAATCCCGATAATCGGAACGACCTTTCAACTAAACCATGAGAAAATCGATTTAATGATGATATGATGAAACTGGCTTATAAAGCTAATCAAATCGTTAAGCCAGGCAATAGTTCAACATTAATAAATCCTCACCAACGAATACTTAACCCCTCATCTCGCGCCATAGCATGCAGCACAGTACGGCCGTCATCACGAGTACTGAGTCAACTTCCGATCAAATGCCCACATAATACCACTCTCGTCCAGAAAATGCCATGCGCTACCCTCGCCTCCCCTCGAACCACTCTAGCATACACCCCCCCCCCCCCCCCCCCCCCCCCCTCACCACCCCCCCCCCCCCCCGCCCCCCCCCACCCCCCCCCCACCCCCCCACCCCCCCACCCCCCCCCCCCCCTCCTGTAACCATGATTTGAATTTTTTGAAAAACTAGTAGGAATCCTTAAGGACTTATAAGACAAAATTGAGAACCAATTAAATCAAAGTTAATATATTAGATGTTGATAATGGTACAATTTTAAGAAACAGGGATTTTATGAACTTCTGTAGGTCCAAAAAAAAGGGAATCAAGAGGGGAATACAGTAATGCCAGAATCCACCACAAATGGAGTTGCTTAAAATATAGAATAGGACCTTAGTGAAGCGGGGGACTGCTAGAACTATGCTAGCAGATTCATTTTTGCCCTACAACTTTTTGGGCTTTGATAGCAGTTGTAGTATGCGTGTTAATGTCATGCGTAGGGTATTAGTGACCAAGCCTCAAAATAAGACACCTTATGAACTTATAACTGGTAAAATACCAATCATAAGCTACATAAGAATAAGATACTTTTGGGTGCCATGTGACCATCTTGAATACCATTGACCACCTGGGCAAGTTTGATGGGAAATCAGATGAAGGGTTTTTAGTTGGGTATTCTCTATAAAGCAAGGCTTTTAGGGTATACAATTTAGAAACCAAGAGAGTTGAAGAAAACCTGCACATAACCTTTTTAGAAAATAAACCAAATGTTGCAGGGAAAGGACCAACTTGGCTGTTTGATCTTGATTATTTAACTGATTCAATGAATTATCAACCTGTGAGATCAGAGAATCAAGCTAACAAACATGCAGGTCTACAAGAAGCTAATCAAAATGCAGGTACAGAAGATAATATTGATGTTTTTTCCGTTAGGTTGTGATTCTGCAAAGAAGCTGAATGAATCTGCTCAGGGCTATCTATATTTATACTGCCATATGGTCTCTTATACTTCAACAATCAGAGCTCAAACGCAAAATAATGCAGGTGAAGAACTACCAGCATCCTGATTTTGTGTGCAAGTGATAAGGAAGGATCAAGTCTTTTTGGAGATGCTTGAAAGACTTAAAAGGCAAGAACAAGATGCTAATGATGCAGCTGAAGCTCTCAGGAAGGAGTTTGCCCAAGAAACTGAGGATTTGCTTCTTCAAGCAGGAGCTGCTAAAGCTAGCAGTACTAACATAGTTAATACTGCTAGCACACCAGTTAGTACTGCCAGTCCTTATGGTGGACTATCCTTCACTGATCTAACCAATACTGACCAAGATGATTCAGAAATACCTGCTCTTGAGGAAATTTATGACAATCTTACTGATGGTATTTTTACCAATTTATATTTTGATGTGAATGGTGCAGTGGCTGGACTTTCACAAATTTCAGAACCTATTGTGAATGTCAGTCCCTATTCCCACATAAGGCTTATTACTCTATTCATCCTTCACTCTAATTCTTGGAGATCCACAATCAGCAGTTCAAACAAGAAGCAAAGTGACCAAAAGTTCTGGAGCCTATGCTTTTGTAAGTTATATTCAAAAAGCAAAAAGGGAGAATAGAAAGTAATCATAGGACTTCCAGCATTGTTTATTTGCTTGTTTCTTGTCTCAAAATGAACCTAAGAAGATCTTTGAAGCACTTGAAGATGAAAGTTGGGTTGATGTTATGCAGGAAGAATTGCTGCAATGCAGAGTAAAAATAAAGTTTGGATTTTTGTATATTTGCCTGTATGGGACAGAAGGCAATTGGTACAAAAGGGTTTACAGAAATAAGAGTATGAGAGGAGGGAGTTGTGGTTAGAAATAAGGCAAGGTTAGTTGCTCAGGGACATAGGCAAGAGGAAGGGATAGATTATGATGAGGTTTTTGCTCCTGTGGCCAGGATTGAAGCCATTAGGATCTTTTTAGCCTTTGCCTCTTACATGGGATTCATAGTCTATCAAATGGATGTGAAAAGTGCCTTCCTGTATGGAAAAATTGATGAGGAGGTCTATGTGTCTCAACCTCCAGGTTTTATAGATCCTAAGTTTCCTAAGAAGGTCTACAAAGTAGTGAAAGCTCTCTATGGTTTACACCAAGCTCCCAGAGCCTGGTATGCTACTTTATCTACTTTCTTGTTGAAGAATGGATACAGAAGAGGAACTATTGACAAGACTCTTTTCATTAAGAAGGACAAACATGATATCATATTAGTACAAGTTTATGTGGATGATATCATTTTTGGTTCTACAAAGAAATCTTGGTTGTGCTGAATTTTAGGCATTTATGAAGAGTAGATTTCAGATGCGTTCTATGGGAGAGCTCAACCTTCTTTCTTGGATTACAATGTCAAACAGAAAGGACTGTGGTATCTTTATTATTTCAGGATATGTATGTTGCAGAATAGAAATTTGAAGAAGTTTGATTTTTGGTGACGCAGTTGTTAAGACTTAGTACACCAAATGAGCGCCCTCAAACCCAAAAAAAAAGCCTTTAGTAAGAGCATGATGATGAAGCTTTCGGGTGATTTGTGGAAAAATTTCACCCTTCTCTTTTATAGAACCATGATTGAGTTTTCTATTTAAAGTACTTGACTGCTTCTAGGCCTTGATTTTATGGTTTTGCAGTCTGTGCTTGTTCTAGGTTTCAGCACCAATAGGTCACATCCAAAAGAGACTTCCATCTAGTGTTGTTAAGGGAAAATCTTTAGGTTCTAAAGGGCAAACCCCAAACTAGGCCTTTTTTTTGGGGTTTTTATCCTTAGAGTCTGTCCTCATTTGACCCTATAGACATCCTATTCAAATTAGTAACTATGCTGGAGCAAAAATCTTGACATGGAAAATCAACCACAGGATCGGTATCGTCTCATGTTCTTGGCAGTGGGGAGAGACCTTAGTTTCTTGGAATGCAAAAAAAGCAGACAATTGTGGCTACTTTTACTACATAGAATTTTACGGCAGGAATATGTTGCTTGCTTCAAATTGTATTTTTTGTCGGGCAAGTTTCTATGGATTCAAAATCAAATGTTATAGTCATGGGAGCTTTTCAATTTCATATTGACACACTAGATCTACATTTTAATGAAAGTACTATATGCATTGTAAACTTAATTAACTTTTAATCACTAGTTTATACTTAAACATTTTCCGCTTAAACCAACATGTTAACATACTTATAATCTCATTATTCCATGATATTACCAATCACGTAACATATGAAAAAGTATACAAAATCATAATCACAAGTAAGTTATCCATTTAACATGTTTAAAACCCTAAATGGTGATTTAGTTATATAGAACATGTAAACACATAAAAATGATAAAAGTAAAGACATAAAGGTTTATAGATAACCTTATAGTGATGTATGATGATGAGAAATATGATCTAAACCCTTGTTTAGATTTTCAACCCAAGCTTGCAAGATTTGAAACTCTAATCCAACTAGAAACCCTAATCTTGAAATTACTTGATTAAATCTTGCAAATGCTTAGCCAACCCTTCAAAACACCTTAGGTTATCATAGGAATGATGTGTGAATGTGTGTATGGTCTTTTAAAATCAAGCTATGGATTATATATGAAGGGTGTTTGTTGCCGTGGCCAAATAAGGAAGAAAAGGGAGGAAAAGTTGATCTTTTTGCTAAGTGTTGAAGTGTTGTGTGTTTTTCCTATCAAGAGTGCAAGTATTATATGCACTAGGCTAGTCAAATGGTGAACATGGAAGTCCAAGACATAAGTGAGCAAATCATGGAAGTCTTTGGTCAAGATGCATAGAAGTCTTGCATAAAATATCTAAGTGTTCCCTAATAGTTGAGAACATCTCATGAAAATGAGGAAGTATGTTCTCAACTTGATATTTATTTGGTTTCTCTAACCCATAACCGGCCATATGCATGTATGTAGAGTAATATTGTGTAATTTTTATGTATTGGGTATAAAAGTGGGTATTTGTTGAAGCGTAGAAAAGTTTTGGTGCTTCCGGGTATGCCTAAATGTATTTTATTGCGAAACGTAAACGTTTTACGCAACCGATAAAAATAAAATATAGAAAGTTGATTATTACTTTCGTAAAAATAATATATTGTTTGCTTGACGAAAACTTTAATTCGTTTGGTGTCCGTTTACGCTAATTGTTGATTTTTAACTTACGTGATTACACTATATAATAAGAATTAAAAGTAAACACGTACGAGAAAAAAAATAATTAGTGAAATATATGACGTCGTAAATGACCTGAAAATACGGAATGTTACAATTTTCACCCCAATGGAGATTTCTTTTTCATACAATGAATCATTGTATTAGTTCAAAAAGCACCTCTTGGGATCAAATTCCCACTAATATTGCTACTGCTGTAATTTGCTTAACCTCTAATCAGAAATATAATTTTTCTAAATTAATTTTTAATGGTATGCTTAGACACTTAGATGCATAGAAAAAGTTTGTTATGTATCCACGTTTCATTTCAATCTTTTTATATAAACAGCTAATGAATGTGCCAGTACCTTTAGACCATTTTCCTGTAAATGCTTTGATAAGTAAAGTTTTCTCCTTTATAGTTAAAAAGGGTAAACATTTTTCAGGGCAAGTCACACCTTTATTTGCTTCTATGTTGGTACAACCAACTGAGGATGAGGGTGCCACTTCAGAAAGACCATCTGAACCACAACCTACACCCTCTCCTCCTCACCCAAGTGAAGCCAATGTTGAGCCTCAGTCTGACCCATCACCTAGACCTTCATCTACTACTCATATTCCTGATTCCATTCCAGAGGATTCTGGTGGGAATCATGGAGGTCAGTCATCCAGTGATAAATCCCTTTCAGGGAATGAGGGTGACATGACACTCCAAAGTGTGTATGATCTTTGTATCTCTTTGTGTACACATGTTACAGGTCAAGCCAAAGAAATTCAACACTTGAAGGCACAGATCAAGAAGCTTAAGAAGAAAGCCAAACCTGTTATCACACACCACAGAGCTTGGATGAAGAGTGTATCCTTGAAGCAAAGATTGGCAGGAAAGAAATCCTTGAAGAAAAATTAAATTTCACACAACTCTCTCTTTTGGCTCTTACAAACCCACGGCATCAAACACCCAACATACTCAATCCATACCTTGATTTTCTAAGAGCATACACACCTACACACATCATATCTAAGACGCTCTAAGATATTTCCAAGCATTGGTTAACCATATTTCAAGCTTTTAAACAGAAAGTAAGCTAGGTTTTCACTTGGAAAGCTAAGGTTTATTTTAAGAAAACTGGTTTTCTTATTTGGTGCAAGCTTTGGATTTTTTTTATCTAAACAAGGGTGTAGATTTCAGTGATCATCATCATCATACACCATAAAGGTCATCTAGGAACCCTTTATGTTCTTTTCATATTCATTTATGCATATGTTTGAGTTCCTATTTAGCTTAAAATCACCATTAGGACTTCTAAAAACATCGTAAAAAATGAGTTTGAGCGTGTTTTTGAAAGCAATATAAATGACAAAAGTTGTTTGCCGCGAAACGAGGATTGAGTTTTCATAAAATCTGAATTTAGGCTTTAAAATATGATAGAGCTCTCCGAGACGATCGTTTTGATATATGGTAGAGCTTCTAACTCTTAATAACGAAAAAGTTACGGCGAAAACGAGATATATATTTTAAACATTTAATTTCAGCACTTGTATACATGGCGCTTGCTGTCAGGAATTTAAAAGCTCGATTTGAGCACTTTCGAGTCCGTTTCAGCCTTCCGGCGAAACACGAAAGTTGCTCAGTAATGATTTTTATACTTCCTTCGCAGAGGTTCTATTTAAATCTAAAAGCGAGTGATAACGGGTCGTAAGGCGGGGGCAAAATCTGGCTTTTTGGTAATTAATACACTGCAATCAATCTGGATACAAGTGCTTTATCGCCGTTCGTCGCGTATTCGGGTCCGACAAACTGGAAAGTTGTTTACAAATACTTTTCGCATAAATTCTCTTTAAACCCGAGCAGAAAATGATTTAGTGGTCATTATAGTCGGTCAGACTTAGAAAAAGTAATAAACACGTAAACTGCAGATAACAAGGAACTAAGGTAGCGAGGACAACGACAACCGTAGTAATAACACTACCAGGAGTAACTACAACACTACCAAGGAGTAACTGATACCACTACCAGGAATAACTATAATTACATTATTCAGATATTTATAAATATTTTACAATTATAAATATTTTTTCCACTCGAAACAATGTAGATGGTGATAAGCTAAATAGAGCTTATGCATATAGAGATACTCAATGGTTAATTAGTACTTATACGAACCTAGTATTGGATTAGGATGCATCGATGTGTTTCCGTTAGCTATATTTTTATTAGATATACTTCGTTTGATATCAACATTTACTCAAGGTGAGTTCATATTCTCGCATTTCAATCTTTTCAATGTTTTATAAAACCCGCGGGTAATACATGCTCTTTTAACAAACTCATATATGTTATCTACAGTACAATTAACCTTTCAATACTTTTGTGATTTCATAGTCTCAATCGCATTTTCCATCTTTTAAAGTTTTTAGTAAAACCCCGAAGGGAATAACATGCTCTTTACAAACTTCATATATTTTTACTACGAACAATTACCTTTCAATCTTTGTGAGTTTGCATAGTCTCCGCATTTCAATCTTTTTAATGTTTAAAACCCGCGAGGGGAATACATGCTTCTTTACAAACTCATCATTTTTTACTACAGTACATTTACCTTTCCATACTTTGTGAGTTATAGTCTCGCAAATTCAATCTTTTTAATGTTTATAAACCCGCAGGTGAAATACAGTGAGCACTTTTAGCAAACTCATTATATTTTACTACAGTACAATGTACCTTTCAATACTTGTGTTGAGATATTGTGAGATTCATAGCCTCGCTTTTACTTCTTTTCAATGTTTTATAAACCCGCGAGGGGAATACATGCTCGTTTACAAACTTGTATATTTTACTACAGTACAATTACCTTTCAATACTTTGTGAGTTCATAGCCCCACCTTTTCTCTTTTTAATGGTTTTCATAAATTGTTTTCGGGGTGAGAATACGTGCTTGTTTTACTACATAAACTTATTGATTTCTATACATAAGCGTTACGTGACTATTCCTACAAAAACTAAATTTGTTTACTACATGATTTAAGATCGTTGAATACCTATATTTGAAACCGTGAATTTTGAACACATGATTGTTTTTACTTTGGACACAAGTGTTTTAAACTGTATGCTATCCAGATTATTGCCTGAATGCTATTGCCTAAGAGTTACGATTACCGGTGCAATTCCGTTATAATTACGATATTACCGGTGCAACTCCGTTATAATTACGATATTACCGGTGCAATTCCGTTATAATTACGATATTACCGGTGCAACTCCGTTATAATTACGATATTACCGGTGCAATTCCGTTATAATTACGATATTACCGGTGCAATTCCGTTATAATTACGATATTACCGGTGCAATTCCGTTATAATTACGAATACGGCTTCGATGTCATGAGCTTAGTGCAATAATACAAAGTGTTGGACATGATGAATGTGTTTCTCTTGTCTACCTTACTTGTTTTGGACTTCGGAATACGTACTTAGTCCACCATTACTTCGATCTTGTGGTCCACTACTGAACATTACTAGATTTATTAAATCACTACTTGGATTTCGGAAATAACACTTTTAAATACTGTAACGCTACTTTTCTTACAAAGACATTTCTTAAATTATTTCAACACTGCTTTTACTTAAACCTATGAATTCACCAACTTTATGTTGACCGTTTTTGCATGTTTTTCTCAGGTTATTATTTGCTAGTGGAGCATTGGGAGCATTCGAGTCGCGCGGATATATTTTTGAACGCTTAATAATTTGAGTACCATTAAATAATTTGTAAACTCTGATTTTAATATAACGAATGTGAAATTTATTTAAACGTCTCTTTTGAGGTCGTTTTCCGTGACTTGTGTTTTGTGCCCTGAAGTAGCACCCCAATGTTACCATTCCGCTGCGTTGTCCTGATTTTCGGGGGTGTTACAACAAACAACAAAATTCGGAGATCTTCAAAAAACGAGCTAGGTGCCTTCAAGGTACACTTTTCGATCTAAATCAAGCAAGAAATCGCACATACACACGATCTAATCATCCCATTAGCTCTGATACCAATTGTGGTATATCCTATATGATAACACGGGGTCGATTCTTGGATTTGGCTAGTTTCTAGAGAGAGAAACACATAGAGAGGATTTCTAGAGAGAGAAATGTATGTGTTTAAATGGAAAATTATTATGACTAGCTTACCTCTTCCAAAGTTGGAAGAGGCTTATATAGTACTTACAATATACCGGGTATTCGTACCCGACTGAAAACCAAAAAACGTACTATTAATTATTAAACTACGAGCTATAATAAACAGTAAAATACACGGGGTGACCGAGTCTTTTTCTAATATCTAATAATTTGAAACTGATGCTATGTTAGTGCCTTTGAGAGGATGTGAAATGGTTCTTGGAGTCCAATGGTTAGCTACTTTGGGTAACATCTTATGGAACTTCAGTGATTTGAGAATGGCTTTTGAGTATAAAGGAAGGACAGTAACATTGAGGGGTACACAAAAGTCAACCTTACAATGGATGCAGGGCAAGAGACTAATCCAACCAACAGCTAAATTGTCTTCTATGATGTTATGTGTGTATCCCGTGGCTAAGTTATCCATGATTCAGGCTCATAAAGCTGAACAAACACTTGCAATAATTGAACTATTAGAGGAATATGCTGATGTTTTTGTTGTTCCAACTTCCTTACCTCTTGAAAGATCTTATGACCACAAGATTGTTTTGAAAGAGGGATCTGCACCAGTGAATGTGAGACCTTACAGACATCCCTCAACACAAAAGGATGCTATTTAGAACATGGTAAAAGAGTTGTTAGAGTCAGGGGTGATCAGAGAAAGTCAAAGTTCATTTGCTTCCTCAGTTGTGATGGTAAAGAAGAAAGATGGTAGTTGGAGAATGTGTATAGATTATAGGCAGTTGAATGCTCTAACCATAAAAGACAAGTTTACAATACCAATAATTGAAGAGCTGATTGATGAATTGCAAGGGTCTAAGTGTTTTACTAAATTAGATCTTAGGTCTGGTTATCACCAAATAAGGATGTGTCATGATGATGTGGCCAAGACAGCTTTTAAAACACATGAGGGACATTATGAATTCCTAGTGATGCCTTTTGGTTTGATTAATGCTTCCTCCACTTTTCAAGCTTTAATGAATTCTGTTTTCAAAAGTACTTAAGGAAGTTTGTGTTGGTATTTTTTCCTCAAAGTCTAACTAGCTTAGTTGGGATCCAACTAAAGATTTTAAATAGCTAGCTAGGGTATAAGAGAATATTTTTGGAATATTCATTGCTTGGAGATAAAAGGAGGAAAGATATGAAATTGAATTCATATTCATTAACCAGCACATGTTGGATAAGGATGGATGAGTTATGTGTGAGTTGTCATGATGTCATGAAAAGGATCCTCTTGATCTTAGTTTGAAATGAAGGGTGAGGATGTGAGGAGTACACTTGGTTAAGTGGCAAGATCAAGGGTATAAAGAGTGGTGTGCTCGTTGTGTGATTAAAAATAGCATATTTATGGGGAGGTTGTTCTATGTTTGAGATGAAGCATCAATCATAATGGTTGAAAAAATGAGAATGAGGAGTTTGAATTGATGAGGTGTCTTGATTAAGGGTAGAGGTGAAAGTGTGTTTGTTGTGTTTGTTTAAGAAGCAATCTAAGGGTTGAGAAAGAAAGAATGTGTGAACTTAGATTTGGGACATGGATTGATCAAGTGTTGAGGTGAAAGAGTGTGTGTGTTATTTGAATTCATTAGGGAATGAAGGTAAAATATAGATATGTTTGGGAAAAGTTTTGAAAAAAAATATAGAAGATATTGTTAATTGGAATGTAGGATAACATAAAGGTAAACAACAAGTTACAAGAAAAAGTACATTGTGTAAGAGTAATATAGGTAGTCAATGAACGAGGAAATAAGATTTGGGGTTTATTATGGTAAAAGGTTTACAGTAAAAGAAGGTTTGTAGATAAAATTACAAATCAAAGTAAAGATGGAGACGACCCGTTGATAGATGATTGCCTCTTGATCCTTGGCCTGTAATTATTGTGAGGCCTGTGAGCATTGTCATCACCTTATGGAGTCTTGCCATAGCTTGTTTTCTCTCGTTAGACGCTATTGCTCTTCGCTTTGCTTTCATCTCTCTTTTTTGTCAGAATCAAAAAGGCAGGAATGTGTCATTATATAAAGGTTGAAATGTTTAAGAGAGAAGATAGAAACCTTTTTACACGCTCTTCTAGATCGTTTGCTGGCTCCCCCTTGCTCTAAGGCGGGGATCCATGGGAAAAATAGTACAATACCTTCGAAGGTGTTCTTTGGCTACAACTAGCAATAAGCAAATACAAAACAAGCACAAGCATCACAACATAATACACATGTGGCAAGTCCCAACATGGGATGGTGCTTAGCCATTTGAAATCTTTTGTAAACATCGATTGAGTACAAAAGTGAATATTGTGACTATTTACATTGTTGCATACATTTATATAACACTTTTTTTAACATTTTATATGTATAAACATTCATGACTCCAATTACTTTTTATTGAGCAGGCTAGAGGTAATAAACACAAAAATAAAGCACATTTTATTAAGAGCCACATAGATTTCACATAAATTGAACATTTGATTAAGCTAATTACCAATATCACATAAGTTCGACATTCAGAGGTACAACTATCATCAACTAGGGCGTAAATAGGTCTAGAGACCAGTGTATAAAGTCGTTTATGAGTTTTTAAAACGGCTTGAGTTGTAAGACAATCAAATCATTGATTAGCGTTGACATTTACTAAAAATTGTATGGTATTTAACTCACCATGTTTACAACAAAGAATTGACTATCCCAGAGCAAACGGCTACTGGTAAAGGAAAATCAAATCCATTAATGGCTGGTAGTTTGCCAAAACTACAAAGCCAACTTGGTTGGATTTTTGCAGGTGATGTAGCTGTGTTGCAGATTTGGTACAAAGACACTCAAGACTATAAAAGTTTTGAAGATCAAGATTTGAAAGTGTTTGGATACATCCTCCATGAAGCTCAAAGACATATACTTGAAGAAACATGAAGTTAAACATGTTTAACATTCATGTTTAGGGGATACATCCTCCATGAAGCTCTAAATATTACCATGGAGGAATACATCAGACTTGAAGAAGAAAAGGGTCTCGAAACATGGATCTGAACATTAAATGAGAAACTGCCACATTTGAACAGTTAAAACTAAAGAGAAGAGAACGACTGTTCATATGACATATGATACTGAATTCCACATCCCTAGTACTTTGAAAATACATTAACCAGCAATCCATCTAACCTACACGGTAAGTTTCGCTCCTAAGTGAAAACATGATATGATTTAGAAGTTATCATTTGACGAATCCGACGATAAAGAATTAACGTAAATTTATGATGTAGAATTCTTTTCCTATAAAAATTATTGCTGCGATTTTTTAAAAACGGAGTTCAGAAAATGATAATAACAATATTTCCTTGGACACACCAACCCACTTAGGAATATTTTAATGATTTTAACTTCTTTAAAGATTTTGAAAATGAATTTCCAATCATTGTTTATAACGATTTCTTAACGTTTAAATCAGGTCTTAAACCCCTTGTAAACCCTCAACATAACGATAAATTTAATTTAATTGATGAAACTTCATTGTCTGAATATAATGAAGAGAATGTTTTGCACCCATATTGATTTATTTAACATTATTCATCCCGATGATTCAAAATCGGAAAAAGACAATGATTTTAACAATATCGATACAGAATAATTTTTAGAGGGTAATGAAATTACGCATGGGTCAAATGGGCTTTCTGAAACAAGTCACGATAAAATCATTAAAACTTTCGGAACAGAAA
The DNA here is from genome assembly GCA_026074375.1 of Tanacetum coccineum. Classification (NCBI taxonomy): domain Eukaryota; kingdom Viridiplantae; phylum Streptophyta; class Magnoliopsida; order Asterales; family Asteraceae; genus Tanacetum; species Tanacetum coccineum. Next base: position 51,175 of record BQNB010030387.1, read on the forward strand.
GTTTTGTCATAAACTTAGAAGTAAATATCGTGTAATCTGGAATTATTACGCAAACGAAATGAGCGATTTATTTTCCTCATTATGAATTTTGATGTGCCCTCTGGCAATGCTTTCAGTACCGCTAATCTTGAATTACAAGGATGGTTCTCATGCAAAAATTATAGAGGCCAAGGTACGTTCTCTTTTGTTAAAATTTTGAAGATTTTGTCTCCATACGGCGTATAAGTACACCTAAACCAGATCAAATCTAAGTATGAGACGTCGTATCGAACAATCCCTTTAACGCGTTAATCGAGCGAGGTATAAAACCTACAGCTAATACGCGGATCCGTATTCACATATACTTTTTACTCACAATAAAAAAAAATTCACCTCGCACTTTAATCGCAAAAATCAACCCAAGTTTTCTATTCACTCCTAATACTAATACGAACGTTAATAATTCACACTATATTTTACGAATATAGATTTTAGGATTTAAGGTTTATATTCTTATTTAGTGGAGAAATATAGAACTACTAAATAGTGTCCCTCCTCCTTTTATGATATTGAAACTCAATAAGCTCAGGGTGATAATATAATTAAGTTAAAATGGATAATTTAAGAGAAAAACCCCCTTTTTAAATCTAACTGCAGAAGCAATACGGCGTATTCAATTCATTGGATACGGCGTATTGCATTAATTTTTACCCAAATTTATACCCTCAATACGACGTATCCAATAAAGGATATCGGCGTATTATATCTGATATTAGGGTCTAATGTTAAAACCACCCATACGCCTAATTCTCTTTAAAAACATACGGGCATATTGACCCTCAGACCTTTATATCACGGCGTATCCTTCTATAACCGTTATCTACCCTCACAAAATGATTTACTTATTACAATCTAGTTAATTATTTTAGATATTGCACCATTACCAACTCTGATCAGAGATAACCCTTGGTTTAGATATCCAGAGTTGAGGTTACACCGAGGGGATTAGTGCCATAGCTATTACAGAGAGGCTGAGATAAATGGAGCAACCGTTAACCAGTTCCATGGTATTGAGATTTTGAAGGGTCTGACTCCTATATGGAGGCAGGAGTTTTGTCAGTTATATTCTGAGGATGGTAATTTTAGAGATAGGTAGCATAGTTTTAGTGAGTCATGCTTGAGGAACAATTCTTGAGATCCGAGAACCTTTGGTCCGCGAGTTTATCCTGGAGTTTCTCAGCACTTGCAGGATGAGCGATACAAAAATGGGGTTGGATGTTGCAGATACGTTGTATTTTTAGTTAGGATGTGTTAGATGAGAATGACATGGAGACAGTTTATCTTGGCGTTGGGGTTACACACGGAGCAAGAGATGGCAAAGGATGGGTTTGGAGCCTATTGGGATGGCAGTTATAGATTAATCCTAGACAAGGAGGATCTTAGGGATTATTGGATCGAGATCTCTTTTGACAGAGACTTCTTGGGCCCCGCCCCTTCTTATGTTCTTATTCGAGACCCTGTGAGGAGACTATGCCATAGGATGATTGCTTATAGTATTTCTGGTAGGGGGTAGGCACCTAAGAAGGTAACCGGTGTTGATCTCTTCTACCTCCGCAACATGGACCGTGGGACTACTAATGTCCCACATCTATTAGCGATGTATCTGTTTAGGCATGCGGAGGGGAGGAAGAGCGGGGCCAGGTGTCAGGAGGGCACTTCATTGGGCGTTTGGCTATGCATTTTGGGCTTGTCATTGACGAGAGATTGAGAGGGTTGCAGGTAGTCACCCGAGAGCTCCCGTTGATTGATTTACATGAGCTTGGGAGGCTCAACATCTGCAGAGGTACATATGCACATAGGTTTTCGGTGACACATGGGCTTAGGTAGCCTAGGAACCAGAGAGGCAGCAGGCTACTACGGTTGGTGCCCAGAATCCGAAGATGCCTGTCCTGGAAAGCTAAGGAGGGACCTATTAGTAGATCCATAGAGAATGGGTAGGAACACATACATGAGTATATATCATCAACTTCAAACCATTCGCGATCTGTAATCAGTGAGGGTGTAGATTCTTAATGACGTCAAAAACGCTATTGTTTATGACTCCCAGCGTTGGGAATTGCCGCATTATTGAGATATCCTATGTATTTGGCTACAAAGTAGGCAAAGTTAAATGGAATCTTAAACTCTATACAATAGAGCATTTAACCAACAATGATGGGCAATTGATCCTTGGCTTCAATCGCTACAAATACATTTTTTATCAATACATCCACCCAAATTCTCAATCAAGCATTGAGTTGTGATTTATCCCATGATGGGGATGGAGTTCCTTTGCAATGAAACTCAAGTTTTAGTATGGTGTTTTGAATCAAAGCACCGTCAATACAAGAATCAGTCCAATATGAGATGTGATGATAAAATTTAGTTTTTGTAAAGTCTTTTGTTTCATATGATCTACAATAGAACATTAGACCATGATGTGAGATGTTCATGGCCTTTCAAAGGTCTCTTATATTCCATGTATAGTCATGACCATACATGTTAAAATGGAGGGTGGCAGATATCTTATTAAAGTAGTACTTGACATAAAATTCATAAATGTGGCGTGGATAGATATAAAGTGGTAGTTGAGCAACTAAAAAGCATATTGAAAGTGGGAAAGGTTGGGTTATGTTAGTGATGATTAGGAAATTATTGTTACAATGGAGACCTTCAATGAGATTAGGGGATTTATGAGATTCATAGTTTAAGACTTCATATTCCATGAGACATCTAGGAGCCATTTAAGAAGGAGTTGATAAGTAAGAGTGATGATGATAGTGATTGCATTTGATATCCTTTTATAATGGTAAACGTTAAGCTAGGTGTAAGATTTTAGATTCAACAAGTAGCTTTTAAGTGATTGGAGTTAGTACTTTTGATTCCTTAAAGTTTTAAGGTAGTTATGCTTTTTGTAGGGAAGGTACTCTATTAGAAAAGAGATTATGTCTTGGTGATTATAAGTTTTAGGTTGGGAATCTAATGATACTTGGTTGAAACTAAGGTTATTGTTTGAATCCTTTTAGTTTAATATTGAAGTTGGATGATTTGGTTACACAAGCTAGTTCCTACATGTATGCATGCAATTAACACAAAAATGAGCAAGTTGACAAAAGTTAAACATTTTCAACACAAGAGTGAGTTGTGATCCAAAGTGATTTTGTCAGTGAATTTATCTATTTGATCTTTCATGTCCATCATGGGGAATGGAACATGCAATGTTGTGAATAAGTCGATTTTACATATTTAAATATGTGAGGCGATGATTACCATAATATTGGCAAGATGTAGATCAAATTTTTTGTTCATAGCACATCAGTTCAACATGTAGACTCTGAGATATGCCAACCATTGTTTGAATAATGAATTAACAATTATCCTTCATCTTATTAAGGCAACAATGTTGCTTAACTTCTATGCCTTTCACATAATTCCTAGCACATAGCACATAAGCACATAAGCTCTAAGAGCACAATTATCTCTAAAAGGGTATGCAAACAACCTCTAGACTTCTACTCTTATCTTTGACCCCTCACACTCTCAAATCAATATCCTATGGTGCATGTCAACCATGAACAACCTCAAATAGACTCATGCAATTTAGACTTTAAGAAATGTCATGCAAAAGTCCTAATCTTGTTTAGTCTTAGACCTAAGTGTCCTTTCATTCAATTCATCAATTACTTGTTCTATTGGGTGACCTCTAGCTTCTTTTAGACTCTTAG